>CM056378.1:98782672-99079076 GCA_029718625.1 Synaphobranchus kaupii | reverse complement strand
AACCTCAAGTGCGACTCCTCCAAGAAGGCCAAAGGTCGGCGCGCCCGCAACCCCACCAGCAAGGAGGTGACCCGGATCACGCTGGAGCTGGAGGCCGAGGTGAAGCCGGGGGACACCACAGGTGAGCCTGGGCAGCTGGCCGTCCGACCCCCGCGCGACTGACCTCTAGGTTTCTGTATTAAATGCGAGTTCGTGTGAGCTAAAGAGGGGTTTTGCCTTGTGCCAGATCACTCAATCACACATCGCCTGAGCTGAATGCAGGCAGCTGTTTAGGCTGAGCTGGCATCTCCCTTCATCTGAGGCCACACTTAAACATAACAACAAAGGCCCCATTTTTTTCCTGATCTCAGGGACGCCTTAGATCTTGTAGCTACTCAATTTCAGTGTCCTTACAAGCTGTTTTTAATATCGCGCCGAAACAGACAGTGAAGAAAACATGATTCCCAGATGGGAGACTGCCATTGTACCCTTGAGCAAGGTACTTAATCTGAACTGCTTCAGTGAATATCCAGCTGTATAAATGGATACTTGGTAAAAATGTTAAATTGTGTAGGTTGCTCTGGATAATAAAATCTGCTAAATGCCAGTAATGTAATATAATTCGCTGCATATATACAGCAGTTACGATGGGTGCAGTTAAAAAATGGATCGTTGCATAGGTACCCCCCCCCTGTACAGAGCAGCAAAACTCACACCTGTGCCTGCTGCCAAGACACCCACGCATACACACACACACACACACACACACACTATGGGCCCTATCTTACACGTTAACCCAAACTTGTCTTTGCTATCTTACACCCGGCGCAGGGTTCATTATAGCCCCTAGCGCTCACGTTGGTTAAATACCAAGTGATGTTGCGCCCATAGCAAGTGAATTGGGCATGTTGGTCTTAAGATGAGGTGTGACCAGGATTATTTTTGGCGTATTGCTCTCTTGAGCCAGCAGAAAGCGCTTGCGCTAAAACCATCAAAAACCTGGTCTAAAGTCATGTCGCAGTTGTTTACATGTTATTTTAACGGCGCATATAAGTGCGTCTACATAGGCATGTGCACAACGCGCATACACCCTCCTGCCTGTTACACACAGGGGCGCACACAAGCATGACTAAAAATATCAAGATTACAATGTGAAATATTATTATTTTGTAGGCTATATCAAATAATGCATAATAATAAAAGGGTCCATAGGTCAAAGACCACATAACTGACCCTCAGCGAAGGGGAATGCCGCATTAAATTGCTTTCAGCCCACTCCATCAACTTCCAGGCGATGTGCGATGGTACGTGTAAGCTATGACTTAGCCTAGGCTATATTTGCCAATAATTCCTGTAATCTTCTGGGGCGACAATCTTCTGTTAAGGGACAATGGCTATCCATTAAAAAGCAGCTGGAAAACTTGCGCACTGCAATAGACGGACATTTGAGTTCTGAAAATGCGCTTCAGATGTCAATACAATACAGCTCTTTTCATCTAGGCCTACAGCCTGTAAGTGAATAGAATGCTTTTGACTGAAAAAAGTTCAAAACCTTGTCCAGTGAATATTGCATTTATTGTTTTTCAAATAGCCTAGGCTACAGTCCCCGGGATTCGCTGTGCATAAGGTTTTTTCGATAGCTTGCGGTTAAAAAACAGAGATAAATTTCACCATGTTAAATGAATTTTAGCCTTATTCTTCATCCTTCATATTTTTTTAATTACAGTGACCAGGCTTCCTTACTCTCAGCTTATTAAAACCCTGCTGCATTTTACCTGTTATACTAAACTAAGGCATATCTAAACAAAACGATTTTAAAGAGAACAATTCATTCACAATTAATTTTAATGCCATTCTCTGCATGTGCACTTTAACTTCATGCAGGAGTAGGTCTGTTTCACTTGCTTTAAATTGTACTTTTCACGGTCTTCCCGGGAAAGTGGACTTGTTTTTAAAGCATTAAGCTGCTAGTAAAACGCGTTGGTCACATTTCCATAAGCAGGACATTATAAAACAAGGGGAAATGTCCGTGGACCTCTGGGTTGCCAACCTGACAGCTTTATTGTACACTGCCTGGCCAAAAATGCATAGTGCCCACTGTACAAGCCTCTGGAGGCAGTGTTATGATCTGGGGTTGCTTCAATTGGTCAGGTCTAGGCTCAGCAACGTTATGCAGCAATAAAATTAAGTCAGCTGAGTACCTGAATGTACTGATTGACCAGGTTATCCCATCAATGGGCATATTCCAGGATGACAATGCCAAGATTCATCGGGCTCAAATTGTGAAAGAGTTGTTCAGGGAGCGTGAGGAATCATTTTCACACATGGATTGGCCACCAGAGTCCTGACCTTAACCCCATTGAAAGTCTTTGGGATGTGCTGGAGAAGACTTTACGGAGTGGTTCGACTCTCCCGTCGCCAATACAAGATCTCGGCCAAAAAATTAATGCAACTCTGGACGGAAATAAATGTTGTGACGTTGCATAAGGTTGTTGAAACAATGCCATGGCGAATGCGCACTGAAATCAAAGCTGAAGGCAGTCCAACGAAATATTAGAGTGTGCAACTTTTTTTTTTGGCCAGGCAGTGTATATTTAGTGTCATCATTAAGGCAAAATAACAGTATTTATGTTATTAATCAATATTAGAATTGATTAGAATAGTGACCTCAGCAGGACCTCAGCAGGAACTCAGCAGGAACTCATAATGGTTAGTCCGAATAATATCGATCATACTATTGATCTAGTGATCATACTATTGATCTACTATTCCTTGATCGCACGAAAGACGCACAAGCATGTCTGTTTCGCCATCATATAAGCAATCCGCCAAGATGGAAAAGCAGGCTTTTAAAGGGAATGGGATATGATATTTTGATTGGTTTATTGCATGTCACGCCCAAGACACACCTATAATTAATGAAGAGACTAGGTTCAGCCCATTTGCACGTTGCGCCATGCTTAGCGCTCAAAAAACACGCCGCTCAAAAAACTAGCAAAAGTGGACAACGACATGCCCTAAATGCACTTTACGCCATTGCATTTAGACAAAGCACTAAAATCGCCAAGATAGAGCCCTATGTGTCACTGAAGATGGTGTGGCCACCTTCCTCTTTTTACATTTGGATCCACACTCCCTTCCCCCCACATACATTCAATGCAGTACAATTAATACAAAATGAACTAGAATCATAGCTAGCTATCCCAGTTCACTGGGCAATCTCTCAACGTTGTTGCAATGGGTTAATGCCTGCAACTGTATCACAGGAATATTGCGAGCGTATGGTACCTAGCCGGTTTCAAACACACTTACCGTCTGTCCGTCCCCCATCACACCCCCACAGGAAGCTGCAACCTGAGCTGCCTGAGGCAGCGCATGGAAAAGCAGGTCAAGTCCTACATCAAGGCCCTGAAGAAGTCCATCAACCAGGAGCGCTTCCTCATCCGCGTGGCGGGCCTGGAGTACGAGGTGGCGCAGAAGCTACCGCAGGCGGGCGAGAGGCAGGAGAACTGCGGGCCGGGCCGGGAGAAGGACAGCGGCCGCTGTGGTAAGAAAGGCGTAGGTGGAACCTGCCAATGAGCGCTGGTCTGAAGTCTGTTTCGTATTACTAATGGTTCAGGTTAGGATCTGGGTTGATTTCACTTAATGGGCAACTTCTTCCTCAAGCAGTAAGACGGTGAAAGTCTTTCTATGCATTTGGGAGTCTTCACATCCCTGCATTACACTGACAGTGTGTGTACAGGTTTGAGTGTGTGTAGGGTGGTGTGAGCACTGTACATGTTAGAGTGTGTGATGGGAGTGTGTGTAGGTGTAGATGGCTGCCGTTTGATTGGATTCCTCTGGCTCATATCTCAGTCAGATGTTTGCCCGGGTCATACTACCATGGTGAGCAGGACCGCTGCATCCAGTGCCCTGCAGGTACCTTCCAGGAGAGGGAGGGACAGCTGGCCTGCGACCTGTGCCCCGGCAGCGATGGGCATGGCCCTATCGGTGCCCGCAACATCACTTCCTGTGCAGGTAGGCTGCGCAGCCTATAGATGGCGCTGTTTCTGCTCATTTCTTTGAATTAATTTGCAATTATTTCATTCTTGAATGCTAGACTCGTGACCTTGAAAAAAAATTGATATTGATATTGAAATTGCTATTTAGGACATTTACTGAAAGAGCATTTTATGGAATTCAGTGCTTCATTTTGAATATTATTAATGTAATTGCCCTTGGACGTTGTGCGGTTTTATTGTTCAGTTCGATGGCTCTTTTGGTGGCATTGTGATATTTCATCCATTTAATTTCAAAAGGACACAGCAAAAGTGTTCTATCCCAGAGCAGTGCTAATGCTACTGAATACACACTGTTATCGAGTCACTGTACGTGGACATTATAGTGGCTAGACAACTGGAGGATTGTGCTTTGCTTTCCTAGCTCTGAACAACCTGCTTCTCCGAATACAGGCCAATGCCCAACAGGGTACTACTCCAACGATGGGTTTAAGCCTTGCCAGCCGTGCCCGCAGGGCTCCTACCAGCCTGACCCAGGCCGAACTCTCTGTTTCCCCTGCGGAGGGGGGCTGAGCACCAAACGGGAAGGGGCCAGCTCCTTCCACGACTGCGAGGCTAAAGGTGAGCACCGCACCACAGCTTGGATCAACTGCACATTGTAGCTGGCTGTATGGCTTCCCAGTACTGTGGATTATCATCTTATCATGTCAATGTGGACACTTCAATATACAGTTGGAAGCTACAGTAGATCAGGTGAAGTTAGAGCACGGACATTGCTCTGACCAAAATAGTCAATGAACTGAGACTTATACTAACAAAGTCTCAGTTTTGGTCCTTATAGATCTCAGTGCAGCATTTGACACAAATGACCTAATATCCTCATAGATTGCGTAGATAACTGGGACAGTCTCTCCGCTTGTGTTCTAAACTGGTTCCGATCTCATCACTGGGAGAAAATTCTTTGTTAGCCTTAAGGATTATGTGTCAGACAGGCATGATACTATATCCTGTGGTGTTGTGCAAGGAGGCTGTCTTGGTCCATTACTGTTCTCTCTCTCTCTCTCTCTCTCTCTCTATATATATATATATATGCTGCTAGGTGGGGTTAATCAGAGAGTATAATATAAATTTCCATAGCTACGCCGATGACACACATTTATATCTCTCTGTTGAACCGAATGATGGAAATACCCTGACTTCTTTGATATCCTGCTTATCTGCTATCGATAAATGGATGAGCAATAACTTTCTAAAAATGAATGAAGACAATACTTTTTTTTACTGGGTCCAAGACATAAGAGAGCTACGTCTCAGTAAACTGGGAAATTAGATCCCCCAGGTCAAACCAGAAGTCACAAGCCGGGGGTTCATGTTAGACTCTGACTTAAGTTTTACATCCCACATAAGTAAGGTGACGAAGACAGCTTTCTTTCATCTCAGAAATATTTTTTAGGTACGATCCTTTTTAATCAGACATGATGCTGAAAAATCTATCGTATGCTTTTGTCTCAAGCAGACTGGACTATTGTAATGCCCTTTTTACTGGGCTCCCCAAAAAGTCTACTAACAGGCTACAGCTTATCCAGAACGCCGCTGCTCGGCTCCTAACCAAAACAAAGAAAAGAGAGCATATCACTCCGGTACTGGCTTCCCTACGTTGGCTCCCAGTGCTGTACGGGATAGATTTGAAAGTTCTCCGGCTTGTTTACAAAGCCCTAAATGGCACAGGCACTGCTTATTTCAGATTCCCCGGTCCCTTATGCCCCCTGCACGAGCCCTCAGGTCATCTGCTGCAGCTCGTTGGCCTCACAATACCACAGCGCTAAAAAAAGATTGGCGAAGTAGCCTTCTTAAATTACAAGCTGTGGAACACCAGGCCAAGGGCTGTGAGAGAGGCCAACTCTGTGGACACTTTTAAGCGCCGGCTTAATCTACCTTTTAACTGATTATTTATTTTTTGAAATTACTCTTTTAACATATACATATTTTTATCTTATATTGTTTTGATATTTTGTGTTCTTATGAATTTTATGGGTTTCTCCTTTATGCTCCGTTTGTTTTTTCAATCTGTATTCTTATATTAATCGTATATTATAATTATTTTTATTATAGATTGACCGTTGTGAATTGCAGAAACAATAGCAGCAATAAACATGTTAGTATTTGCTTGCTTAAGGCAAAATGTTTGTAATATATTCTATTTATTTGGGAAATGCAGCACAAATATGGTTGGATGTAGTCACAATATTCATCACCAGCAATGCTGTCCATAGCTGAGGACATAACTCTGAACACTATCTCATAGCGAGAGAAAAGTTATGCTCTAAATTCATAATGTATTTCCCACCTCTAGTGTAGAGCATTTAACTAAAATGATATAGAAGTGAAGTTGTATCCAGTTAACAGGGAACTCTGTCAGTGTTGTGGGGTAATGGGATAATGCTCCCGGTGTATTACGGAAAAGTTTTGAGGATGACGTGCGATAGCTAGCTGGTGTCACACACACTTACTCCTTGTCCATTCCTCCATCTGCCCGTGTGTGTGTGTGTGTGTGTGTGTGTGTGTGTGTGTGTGTGTGTGTGTGTGTGTGTGTGTGTGTGTGTGTGTGTGTGTGTGTGTGTGTGTGTGTGTGTGTGTGTGTGTGTGTGTGTGTGTGTGTGTGTGTGTGTGTGTGTGTGTTCTGCCTGCAGTCCAGTGCTCTCCCGGGCATTACTACAACACCACGGTTCACCGGTGTATTCGCTGCTCTGTGGGCACATACCAGACTGAGTTCCGGCAGAACTACTGCATCACCTGCCCTGGCAACACCACCACCGACTTTGATGGAGCCACCTCTGTTTCCCAGTGCAAGAGTGAGTGCCTCACACACATGCCGTCAGACCTAGACCTGACCTCGCCCTGTTTATTAGCTCATATCAGAGCGGTTTAGTACATACCGTACGTATATAGCATATCGTTATATTTTTCTCGGGGTGAGAATGGCATTACTACCCATTGGCCTGCATATATAGAGAACCGAGAAGGCATGACATGGGTCGTTGTGCTTTATTCCTGTTTCTTTTATGTTGTTGAGTAGTAGACAATGTTTCAACATTAAGACATCTTGAGACATGACAAAGACTTAGTAATGTCACAACGTCACACATCACGCTGTTCCAGTTTACCGGTCCGTGTTTGAGAGAGCTTGTTTTCTTCCTATTTTCTTAACTGTCACACCTTCTATGTACTATAATATAATTTGTGTGTGTGTGTGTGTGTGTGTGTGTGTGTGTGTACGTATGTCCTGCAGACAGGGAGTGTGGAGGAGAGATGGGTGAGTTTACTGGCTATATTGAGTCGCCCAACTATCCAGGAAACTACCCCGCAAATGTGGAATGCACCTGGAACATCAACCCCCCGCCTAAACGCAAGATTCTCATCGTTGTGCCCGAGATATTCCTGCCCTCAGAAGATGAGTGCGGAGACGTACTGGTCATGAGGAAGAACTGTGAGTCATCATCACACCTACACCCACCCTGAATGTGAATATTACCAAATTACACACCTCATTTATGGTTAGAAGGGATGTGTTTTTTTTTGTTGTTGTATTTTTGGCGGGGGGTGGCGCCTCTAGCCTTTCCGAATTGGTCAATTTCCTGTTTTCCCATCCCCCTGGGAAGTGTCTTTGTGCCCATACAAATAAAATTTAATTGAATTGAATTGTAGCCATCCCATACATTGTCCCTATACTCCGACTGTATTCAGTCCAGTGCACAGTGGAAATGCTTCACAGCAGCACAAATCACATCTGTGGGAAAAGTGCTGACTTGATGTGAACCAATATGACTCTCGCATGCCTGCAGCCATTACTTTTAAGGAAGAGAACCATTCTAGTCATTCTACTTTTATGCCTTTGCCCTGGTTTAATTGTCTAAACTATACTGTATATGGCAATCCTGGTTCATATACACCAGTGCCTACTTTATTTCAGATCTCAGTAAAGCCTTTTCACCAGGGATGCATGTGTCTGCAGCTCATGCCTTGATTAAAATTGTGGATCAAATAAATGATTGGGATAATTAAATAATTAGGAGCAGTAACTGCATGAATCAGCCCTTGCCATTGTGTTCTAATAATTAGGGTATAATCTTCATTAGTGTTGTGCTAGTGGGAATATGCACAGAGGAATGGCACCCAGGAGGCCCACCGCGGGGCTCGCTCTCTTAACAATCTAGGCCTTGTTAGTCTGCACTCCTTCCCTGATTGACGGCCGGTCCCGTATCGCCCCCTACAGGGTCGGCCAGCTCCATCACCACCTACGAGACGTGCCAGACGTACGAGCGGCCCATCGCCTTCACAGCCCGCTCCCGACGCCTCTGGATCAACTTCAAATCCAATGAGGCCAACAGTGCCCGCGGCTTCCAGATCCCATATGTCACCTATGATGGTACATACTGCTTGGTCACTCCCCCTTTACATGAATGGAATATGCTGCACTACATGGAGATAAAATATATCGATCAAGATTATTGAAGAAGATCAAGATTATATATTTGAAATATATTGCAACACACTTACTGACACCCATATATAAACACACTTTTACATATTGCTATATACTGTATGTTGGAAAATATGATAAAAATTTATTTTTGTTGTGAAATATATAGCATATTTTCTGACAGGTGCACATATTTCCAATCATTTTCTATAATCCATTTCTGTAAGACAGCCCATTGACAGCTAAAAATAGAAACTTGTGAACATTGTTTGTGGGCTGGGTTACTTGTCAGAAAGGACACACCATGCTGTACCTCACCATGCTGCTCTCATGTTTAGAAAGGACGTACGTTTGACGTAAAAGAGATTCTGATACTTTTGTTTTATAAGTGCGTATACTTATTCATCTTGTTATACATTTTTTACATATTGTCCATATTACCAATTGGCTTCTTACAACATATTAGTCAGTATGGAAACATATAAGTGTTTTTATCCTGTGAAACTATTCCATCTTGCAGTTTTAACAAGATATTTGTTTTTGTTACGTTGACATGATTCATGGGAAATCAAAACGGTGAAATGCCAGAGTGAAAAAAAGGTTTTTCAGTCCACAAGACAGTCTTAAAGCAGTGACAATTCAGCCAATTTGTCCAAAATGTTTGGCAGTCATACATTTTGCACTGTGACAAGTCAGGGTTATGTTAACACAGAATGTACCAGAGGTCAGTCAGCAAGGCCTGACCTGAAATTAATTATTATACTGACCCCCATATTTTTTCCTGGTTTTAGAAAAAAAAATCAGCATTTTATATCGGTTTAACAGTGGGGCTTAGATATATGGCAGTATAATTTTTCTTGTCAATAGATGGTGGTTTGGGTAATGTTAGTGTTTTGACATTGTATTGTATGTTTCAGAGGACTATGAACAGCTGGTGGAAAACATTGTGAGGGATGGGAGACTCTACGCCTCCGAAAATCACCAAGAAATCCTCAAGGTGAGAACTCAAGGCACCAAAGACCAACCATCTAAAACAATACCATCCCAGATAAGACCCATTGTTTACACCTTAATATCATCTAAACACAGCATCTACCAGATAACCAACAAAAATCCACAAAGCAATGCACCCAAGGTCCTTAAACTGAATAATAAATCCTGTAGTAAAGTGACAACAGTGTCGCAAAATAAACCTTTTCTCTTCTTGTTACCCGATGTTGTGTTAGTCAGTGTACGTATTGCTTTCCCGGGATACTCTGTACAACATGAAGAAGAACGGCATAGGAGGCCCTCTAACCTTTCAGATGGCCATGTACGGGCATAGGAGGCCCTCTAACCTTTGAGATGGCCATGTGCGGGCATAGGAGGCCCTCTAACCTTTGAGATGGCCATGTACGGGCATAGGAGGCCCTCTAACCTTTGAGATGGCCATGTACGGGCATAGGAGGCCCTCTAACCTTTGAGATGGCCATGTGCGGGCATAGGAGGCCCTCTAACCTTTGAGGTGGCCATGTACGGGCATAGGAGGCCCTCTAACCTTTGAGATGGCCATGTACGGGCATAGGAGGCCCTCTAACCTTTGAGATGGCCATGTACGGGCATAGGAGGCCCTCTAACCTTTGAGATGGCCATGTACGGGCATAGGAGGCCCTCTAACCTTTGAGATGGCCATGTACGGGCATAGGAGGCCCTCTAACCTTTGAGATGGCCATGTACGGGCATAGGAGGCCCTCTAACCTTTGAGATGGCCATGTACGGGCATAGGAGGCCCTCTAACCTTTGAGATGGCCATGTACGGGCATAGGAGGCCCTCTAACCTTTGAGATGGCCATGTACGGGCATAGGAGGCCCTCTAACCTTTGAGATGGCAATTTTGAACTGCATACATACAATTGATAAAAGTCTCCTTTTCCCATCAGGATAAAAAGTTGATAAAGACCCTGTTCGACGTGCTGGCCCACCCACTCAACTACTTCAAATACACGACCAGGGAGTCCAACGAAATGCTGCCCCGCTCTTTCATACGCCTCATCAGCAGCAAAGTGTCAGAATTCCTGCGGCCGTACAAGTAGTCCCCGGGCCCCGCCTTCCCCGACGCCACCGGGCCCCGCCCCATACCCGCGGGGCTCCGAGCAACAAGAACAACACGGAACTTTTACTTTTTCCAGCGGCTTTGAAAACATACTTCACTATGCAGACTTTCATGTTTGGCTTTGTTTTTTATTTTTTTTATTTCGTTTTTTTTTCTCCTGCTCCTCCCTCCCTCTAATCTGCGAATCCCGGCAAAGAACCATCAAAATCACATCACTTAGACTTGGTACGTGTCCTGTATGAATATTTGTGTTTATATGGTTGTTGTTTTTTTTTTTTTTTTTGGTTGCATTACTTTTCCTTTCTGAGAAGACCCACCCACCCCCACACTGAGCATTTGGCTGCTATTTGCAAATGGGTCCACTATCACAAATCTCTTATTACAGTAATAAGGGGATATTAAATATGTTTAAAGACATGTCATGCTTAGCCAGGATGAGGGAGAAACAAAGTGCTTTTCTTTTCATCTGACACTACTTTGACAAGCAAGAAGTGGTGAAGTTATTTAGAGATAAATGGATCGCCATTTGGGAGGCCATGTTAATTGGGATCTACACCTGGCATACATGAACAGGCCTCCCTATAAGTGTGGCTTGTTATGGAAATACAGCTGCCAGGTCCGGCCCAGCTCTGGCTCTTGCCAAATTCCAACTAATTTATCCTTTAATAAATCTATAACATTATATGACCTCTACCATTCTCTCCTAAAGTAGGGTATTTTTTTTTCTTTCCACAATTCATACATTTCATAGCATTCAAAGCCAAATGTTATGAGCTCTTAGAGCAATTTTCTTTTTAAGATATTGCTGTTAAAACAGTTAATTTTTGTATCTGTTCTATGTTTGTTTGGATTGTATTATTGTCTGTTGCTTACTTTTAGAACAATTATTTTATATTCCAATTAACTAACTTATCAACGCGAAAATATAGGATTGTGTTTTTTTTTTTTCGAACATAAAATGAGAAAATCTTTGGGAAAAGAAACAGAGCTGTACATGTGGGAGCAGCGACGTCATAGCACTCCACACTGTGAAAGAGAGACAGAGAGATGTCTTTGCTGCTCGCTCCGAAAGGTCACTTTAGAACTTCAATCCCCTCTTTTGACCTTGTGTTTTTACCTCCTTCCCTCAGAAGGACACCATCCAATTCGGTCACGAGTTTTAAAAAAAACACACCATTGTTATGAGAGGCTGCATTTAAAACGGTGATTAAAGGATAGAGTGGATTCTGGCACACGTACGCGGAGTCAGTTACCGAAGACAGTCGCGCCACGATCCCGAGACCACACTAACGTGCTTCTTTTGCGTGCTGTGGAGGGACACGCTTTCTATGGTAAACCAGTTCCGTTGTTTTCAGTGAATATTGTAATTGACGTACGGACTTAGACGAGGGTTGCGCCAGAGGGTTGACTTCCCCAGAGCACGACCTTAAATTATGTACTGCCCTCCCCTTCCCCCCTACTCCCTAATTCCAAAGACATACAGTTAGGTCTTTGTATAAGTATTTGGACAGTGACACAATTTTTTGTTGTTTTGACTCTGTACTCCAGCACATTGGATTTGAAATAGAACAGTGACTATGAGGTTAAAGTGCAGACTTTCAGCATGAATTTGAGGGTTTTACGTCCATATTGGGTGAATGGTGTAGCAATTGAAGCCATTTTTATACATAGCCCCCCCCCCCCCCCCCATTTTAGGGGACCAAAAGTAATTGGACAAATTAACATAAACTTTAATAAAGTTATCCTATTTAATATTTGGTTGCATATCCTTTGCATGCCATGACTTCCTTATGTCTGTGACCCAACAACATCAAAAGACTCTTGATATCTTATTTGCAGGTACTCTTACAAGCGATACTACAATCTCTCTGCATTTGAATGGATCTCTATGGGAATTTGGGGGTGGGACTAGATTAAGATGTAAATAACACAGGAATAGTATGGAACACATGGTTGGGTAAATGTCTGTAAGTCATCAAGGGTATGAGAACTAGCCTCAAACCATCACTATGCTACCACATATGCAGTAGATATGAATGGATCACTTTAAGGGTTGTTTCTCCTGACCTATTTTCCTATTGAACTCTATGGAGAAATGAGTCAGGAGACACAACCCTTAAAGTGATCCATCCATATCTACTGCATATCTGGCAGCAGAGTGATGGTTTGAGGCTCGTTTGATACCTCTGGCCCTTGGTGACTCACAGCCATTTAACCAACCATGTGTTCCATACTATTCCCATGTAATTTACAGCTTAATCTAGTCCCACCCCCCAATTCCCATAGAGATCCATTCAAATGAAGAGAGATTATAGTATTGCGTGTAAGAGTACCTGAAAATAAGATATCAAGAGTCTTTTGATGTTGTTGGGTCACAGACACCAGGATGTCATGACATGCAAAGGATATGCAACCAAACATTAAATATGATAACTTTATTAAAGTTTATGTTAATTTGTCCAATTACTTTTGGTCCTCTAAAATGGGGGGGCTATGTATAAAAATGGCTACAATTGCTACACTGTTCACCCGATATAGACATAAAACCCCTGAAATTAAAGCTGAAAGTCTGCACTTCAACCTCATAGTCACTGTTCCATTTAAAATCCAATGTGCTGGAGTACAGAGCCAAAACAACAAAAATTGTGTCACTCTCCAAATACTTATTGACCTAACTGTAAATTCCCCCTTCCCTGCATCTCAAAAATAGCCTGTCCCATTAAAATCAGCTCTTCCAAAGACTGCCCCCCAATGGCAGGACAAGTTATTATCTTGTGCACTAGATCAAGACCTGTCACCCCACCTTTGTTGTATGTGCAATGAATTTAGTCTCCATATGTCCTTTTCTGTGCATAAAAAAACCAAGAACAATATTTAAAACTGCCAAAACTGTATAATGGAATGTCTTAATTTTATGTTTTGAAAGAATTTATTCTTAGGAGTAATTATAAAATGTAGTGACTAGCTTTTGGGTTTGCATTTTAAAAAAGAAGAAAATATCTTGCATCCCTTACACTGAAATTCACACAAAAGATTGAATAATCAACAATGTAAATGTACATAAATGTATTTCGGAATCGACACCAGTTATATTTTGAAGAATGACTCCCTCTGTAATTGTTTTTAAGATGCCCTTCGAACAGGACATTTATTTCTGTACTTGTTCAGTATTTGCTTTCTTACTTTCAGGAGTTAGTAAGTACTTTCCTTGTCACACAGAAAGTTTTCATTGTGAATAAAGAAGATAACTACTTAGGTGACGAACACCTAGAAATACGTCACTTACCAGTCAGTGATCTGTGTAGACATTACTGGTTCAAAGACAAAAAGGCTGTACTCCCGGACTGACATTTCAGTCGAGGCACAGCTAGTTGTCCTTGTCATGCTCACCCATTAGCAAAGCTGAAGCTTTATTAGGAATGCCATCAATGTATTCTTTTGAATGTTCGGAAGAAGGCCAACCTTCAAGTTTTCTTATGTTGCCTCCAGTATTTATATCTGCTTTGTTTTTGGTTATTTCTTCCTACATATCTCCATTTAACCCCTCCCCCCACCCACTACCCCCTCCCCCTCCTATGCCCCTCCCACTTCCTCAAAAGATCCCCCTCATCCATATCTCTCTGAAACTGAACACATGGATGTTTTGTTTTTGTTTTTTTGTTTTTTTTTGGTTGTTTGGTTTTTTCGATTGCTTTTTTAAATAAGAGTTTGCTATGATTTATCATAGAGTCGATAATGGTATTTGCACTTGAAAATTGTTATTGCTCATGTAAAAAGTGTCTGGATTTTGTATTTTGTCTTTTTTTAAATGAATGGAATTGGTGTTCTTAACCTCCTGGAAGCATTTGTCTTTTCATTCACTCCCCTCTGAATATCAAACTATAATTTAATCAACACAAACTGGCTGCAGACATATCCAAATGGCGGTGAGATTTTTAAAAGGTATTTATTTAATTGTACAGTCATTTCAATGTAAAACTTTGACAGATACGTAGCAACTGTACTCAGTAGGGTTTTTGCCACTTGAGCTGTTGCATGAATCGTAATACAGTATTGTCATTTTGATTGAAAATGACATATTGTCATTGGTACATTCATTTAACATTGTAAAAAAGGTATGGTGATTCTCAAAATTCATAAATTAGAAGTGAACCTACAGTGCAAAGTGAATTAACTTGGTGAAGACTGATTCACAAAGCTTGATCTGTGTATTTAAGGATCAAGACCATTCTCCTGATCCTCTGTAATTGAAGAATTTCCCTTGCATACAAAACAGTGAAATCATTTTCACTCCTGTTTACCAAAAGCTATATATATTTTTATCCACTATTTTACTACTGCTTTTCATTTGCAGAACATTTTGCCAGGTGAAAATATTACTAAAATTCTACTGTTGTTCATTTACTGAAACCATTTCGATCTAATACCTGGCTCAGCTGCACAACTTGATCTTCAAATGCAACCTGATTACGGCTAATTACACTGTCACCCTACTTTCAGACATTTTCTCGTATTTTTCAGGATTTACACTATACTGTTTTAAGCTCTTTTAACACCCAAGGATATAAACAGAAACATAGGCTGTGTATATCCATTTATGTGTGTGTGCGTGCGTGCGTGCGTGTGTTTAAAATGCTGCTGCAGTTATGCCACGTAGAAAATGTGAATAATTATTTAAATAAAGGGTGCAAAGACGTGTTTTCTGTCTCTGAAACTGAGAACCTAAGGTGTCAGCGCCATATCTTCACCTGGAGGCCACAGTGAGTATACTCCGGTGTAAGTAGCATTTGTTTCTTCCCAATTTGAAATGCCCGCCGGTGTGCGTGTATGCTGTATCAGAGCCAATCTTTGCTGCAACCAAAGATGAGCAGAGGGCAATGTTCAGAGCTGGCCACTGGCATAAACACTCTGTGCAGTCATTTAGGGCCACGACCATCCCTGGGCCAAACAATTCGATTTTAAAATCTTTCTGGAACACTTTGAGGCCAGAACCACATTCTTATTTAGGGCCACCAAAGCCCTATGGCCAGCGTTGGCAATATTCACCCTTTCTCCAATCATGATGACCCTGTAAATAGTACCTCTCTCACCTCTGGGTCTTCTCTTACAGACGGCAAATGCTGGGATGGCAAAGTTCAGAACCAGAACCGCCAGTACAACCACAAGTACTGCAATGGCACTAGAACCATCTCCTGGTTCTGACACAACACACTGACACAATTAGTACTTTAAATTTGAATTCTTAATTAGTACTTCAAGGCCACATGATTACAATGACTGGCTTATGTTTTGCAAATCTTAGTCTGTTTACAAGTATAAATAGTAATATATTGTAATGTTTTCTGCCCCAGTGCCTCCACAGTAATGTGTTGCACATCATCCCTTTGTACTGAGTAAGGCGTGTGACAGAGCAGGTGTAAACGTGGCTCTAATAATTGTTCCTAATTATTGTTCCTATATCGGAGCATGTTTTTTTTAGCTTGTAGAAGCGGTACAAAGAGTTTTTATGATATGCATTTTATTTCCTGTGACTGTGGCAAGGCAAAGGTTGTAGACAATGGTTTGGGATATTAGTTTTATTGCCCTGCAGTGCGACTGAGAGACTGATGTTTTCACAAGCGGTAACACTTTTTAACAATCCGTAGGAATTTTGGGGTTTTCTTTATTATTTCAGAGAAATATGAATACTATAATTGGGATGTCGACAACCCACCACTAGGGGGCCACGGTGAACAGAGTTAAAAACAAATGCAATGTCATTAATCCAATCAAATAAATGTGGTTAATAATGTGGTGGAAGTCAGTTATTTTGAATAAATTATTTCAATGAGAAAATATGCAAATATCTAAGGCTACATTGTTACATCCTATTAGTGCAAAAAACCTTTTATCAAGCTCCCGAACACACACCAAATCTTGCCATTTTCCTAACCCTAACCCTATCCGAAGCATAATTTGAACCCTAAAACCTAGTTCTAGCCCTTGGGGTTCTCTTAAATTTTTAACTTTTCAATTAAATTTGATGAAAAACAACTGAAATATAAATTCAATAAAAGAAATACTCAGAAATGTGTTGTCATTTATTTTTAAGGAATTTCACTGTACAAATATTCCAACATATAAGGCTACAGTACAATCAAACAGAAGTCAAACAAAAATAAAAGCTCATCTGGTTTTGTTCAGTTCACTGACTGCAATTGGGACAAAGGATCTCTTATAGATGTTCTTGTTGGCTCCTGGCGCTTACGTCAGCCAGAGGGAATCATCCTACTAGTGAAAAATATTTGATCATCTACAATCAAATATTAATCCTTGTCCAAACCTTTTCCAAGGCTCCTGAACACAACCCTAATCTTGCCTCAGCCCCAAGACTTATCGTTTTTCTAACCCTAGCCAAACCACATAACCTCATTCTAGCCCAAGTTCTCATACATATCAGATTTCTCAATTAATATTGATGAAAAACAAGTGATATATCATCAATTCATATACAAAGAAATGTGTTTGAAGTCATTTAAAAAAAAGATTTCACTAAAATATTATACAAATATATAAGGCTATAATGTTACATCCCACTAGTGAAAATTTTTTCCTCATCCAAACCTTTTATCAAGCTCCTGAACACAATCCTAATCTTGCCTCAGCCCTAAGACGTATAGTTTTCCTAGCCAAACCCTAAAATGATCTGTGAATGTAAAGAGTAAGTACACCCACTGTCTCAGCCTGTCTCCGCCTACTACACAATTTTGAAAAATACTTTGTGGGGTGAGTAAGGGATAGGGGTGGGGGAGGAGGAGCTGTGTCCATCATCATTTGCATAAATGAACGTACAATGTACAAATGATTTTGCATAACTCGGATCAAACTGTCAAACTAGATGTTGCAGATCAAATATGAATCAACATTCATCAACTGTATGGCCTATTTCTCAAATATTTTCAGAAACATATTTTAGTGGACTATTTAGATGGAATAAGATAGTTTATGAATAGGTTTAAAAAACGTGGAGCCGAAACCAAAGGGCCATAGTGCATCTAACCAATCAGGTGTCGGCTATTTCCGTTGTGGGCGGCAACAATTATACAGTACATATGACATAGGGGTACCTCCAGAGATGTACTCTCACATCACGATTGGGGAGCAGAAAGGGAGTGTAGGAAGCAGAAAGGGAATTTCAACCATTAGAGGGCAGCACAAATACACCTTTCTACCAGTTTCATATGATATACAATATTATTTCTGAATTGTTGAAATAACGGAATGGATGAATAAGTTTCATCATGAAGTAGGCTCATCTAGAATGTTATGGATGGTGAAAAAGCACTTGAAGCCGGTTCTGGAAAAGAGAGCGCACTTCCGGGGGATGAAGAATAATTTTTCTTTGGCATGGCGCCAATTGAATATAATGTCAGGTGAGTTCATCTATTTGTTTTTTTGGGTCCTACATTATCCCTATCCACTGTGGCCCCCTAGTGGTAGTTGTCCAGTCATCCCAATTACAGTATTCATGTTTCTCTGAAAATATAAATTGGAGCTTTAAAAAAATAAATAAAAATTCTGACAGCAGGGTGCTAATAGCCCAAGCCATTATAAAAATAGAACAATACTATATCATTTTAAAAAGTTGTATAAATAAACATTAGGTGTTTTTCCTTGTGCTATGTGCATTATCCAATGTACTTTCGGTTTAGTAGACACCAAAAAAATTTTCTACAAAATCTCTGATGCGACGATTCTGACACAAATTTATTGAATGGGTACAGCCTCTTCTTCAATTCAAACTTTAAGGTAAGCAATTGCTAAACTGTTCTTGTCAGTATTTGTGTTTCTCTGCACATGAAAAGACAGTGTAGTGTAATAAAACATTCCACATGTAATCCGCATCTTACTACCATAATGCTACAAACGTTCTTGGATGTGCAACTGTTTCTCGCTACGGTTACTGATATTGAATCATATAAACAAAACTCATGCCTTCTAGGTGAAAATGATTTGTTGATTTTTAATGATTGTTCATGTAAAATAATACATGCATATGACATACAATCTAAAACCCAATGCATTATGAAGGGCATGTCTCCCATGTCACGCCAGCAGGAATTTGTTTTTGAGAAAATAATTTTGTTAATTTTATTGATTTTTTATTTATTTATTTAACAATAACTCATTGTCAATAGCTTCCCATCCAAATTACACACCTCAAACTAAATACCTTCTATAGGGCACACCATCCAGGTAATTCTATAGCAATAGGTCTTGGGCAAAAATATTGATTTTTTAAAATAATAAATATGGACAGAGAATGGTCAGGCTTAAGAACCAATAAGGCAGGCGCGGGTGCAGGAAATCAACCCATGTAGGACTCCACAAACAATATTTCCCAAGGCATCCCGAGACGACAAAACGTTATAATGCACTTGCTTTTAAATGTTTGTCATTTGCATGGTAGGCTATTGAAAATAGAAACAAGGATTTATATTTAGACATAAAGATTTCCCCCAACCAATCCCACTCCATCTCCCCCTTTTTCATTATGACGGATGCAAAATCATGTTGACTCAATAATTACAGTGAAAGAAATAAGTATTTGAAGGCATTTAGGGTGAATAATCTGTTTCAGTGGAAATAAAGAAAAATACATGACATGAAACTGTAATTGTAAAGGTAATTTTTTTCATTAAAATTTGTTTTTCCATTTAGATGTATGAGAATGACTTCAGTGCATTATAGCCTTATGTCCAAATGAAAAATTAAATGAACAATATAAATATATCATTTTTTCCATTCACTTCATAGCGAAATTAATGAAAAAGTGTATGAAGGCATTTAGGATGAATAATCATGTTTCTTCCTTAACTACAGTGAAATCAACGAGTGGAAATGTGTTTGAAGACATTTAGGATGAATAATGCGTTTCAGTGGAATGTCACCAAAATGTTTTAAAAAAAGCAAAAATTCTAGTTCTCATTCAAATGGGGGCAAAATCATGTTTATTAAAATCATGTTTACTAGTCTTTCATCCAAAGTGAAAGAAATGTATAAATCCTAAAAATGTCATTTGTTTATTCAGATGGATGCAAAATCATGTTTTTCATTAACTATAGTGAAACCAATGATTGAAAATGTATTTGAAGACATTTATGATGAAAATTCTGTTTTTTTGGAAAAACGCAATGCAAGAATAGTCTTTTGCCAAAAAAAAATTAAAAAATGCAGATATTCTAAATATGTAATTGTTTCATTCAGATGGATGAATTAATAAATTGTTTTTATTCAATACATTAAAATAATATAGTTATAAATGAACAAAATGTTTTTAGACATGTAATGAAAAATAAAAAAATAAAAATGTTTTTTTCATTCAGATGGAAAAATGAAGCCATTGTGAAATATATGAATAAAAATGTGGTTGAAAACATTTAAGAAGAAAAATCTGTTTCACTTGAAAAAGCACAAAATACATTCAATAATTTTCTTATGTCCAATGCAAAACTCCTAAATTTCTGGATTTTCAATTAATGGAGAATAAATCATCTTTATTTAAGAACCATGATGACATGAATGAATGAATGTGTTTAAGGACATTTAGGATGAAAATGTCATTAAACTAAATTTATGGACATAATACTTCATACATTATATTAAGAAACAACTTTAGAAAAAATCCTGTCAAAAAAAGGATTTTAGTTTAGAAACCAGGATTACTTTTTAGAAATAAGGATTTGTACTTAGAAATTAGGATTTATTTTTATAATTATATCATTATACTGGTATTTCTTTTAGAAATAAGGTTTTTAGAAACAAGGATTTCTTTTTAAAAACAATGATTTCTTTTTAGAATCCGACATTTGACAGACGCATTTCTGAGTGCAAGCATTCCACTTGAAAAAGTAGAATTTTTTAATTACACATATAAGAAATGGCAGAGCTGGTCAAGTCAGCTGACAGCATGCTTGTGGTCACAGACAAGACAACAGATGGCATAGATAATTACGTTTTGCACAATTTATTTGTTCTACAACGAAAACCATCAAAAGTTTTAATGAAATACAACTGATTAAAATTAGGTATGCATCAGTTATTTTTGCTGTGTATCTTGAGGGTGTAAATTACAGCTATGCTGTTGACAACACCAAACAATACCTTTTGAACTTAGAGGTTGATTTCAACAACGTAACTGCATTAGTCTCGGACAATGCAAGTTACATGTTGAAAGCATACAATGAAACCTTAAAAGGCTTAAATGGCAAATGCAGTTAACTTGCAGTGAAGCCATTATGGCACAGTGGTATTTTGGCGAGCAATTTCTCAAAAGTTGACAAATTCCTTGGAGTCAAAAAGATTTTCGAGCATTGTCCAAAGTAAAGCGCATCATGGCATTTCTTTAAAAAAAATAATAATTTGGCACCCAATGTGGAGCTGAACATGTCCAATTCCCGCCTTCATTTCAAATGTCTTATTAACTGTTGCAATTGCATCCGTGTTCACTGCCCCCACTGCCGATTCGGGAGAGGGTACACATCCACGGTTCTCCTCTGAAACACGTGGCGATGTCAGCTTGCTTCTTTTCACACCGCAGACTACAGCTAAGCTCGCACAGAGTTGATTCGGAGGAAGAGATTTCATATACAGCTGTGGCACGCAGACCACGGGAAAGCCCCGAAATGAGCCTCCCGCCATACGCTGGGCTGTGATTTGCGCCACCGCGGCCTGAATCCAACAGCCTGCAGTCTACATGCCCATTGGAATTCAGATGCAATTGATTCAATATACTGCTTTACAACAACCACAGGTACACACATCATGCACTTATATCTAATGCACTCAGTACATCCTGGTAGCACAGGGGAGAGGAGCGTGAAGCTTTGTCATCTGACTCTGAAACAGAGCACAAACCATCAGTGATACATCTTCTAAAGGAACAGAACATTACACTCTACCGTAAATACTGTAACATTTAGGCACTTACCTTTAGTAAGCAAGTATCCAGCAGCCATTATGCAGGGTGCATTGTATGAAGGGGGTGTGAGAAACTACAAAAGGCCTGCAAAAACACAAAATGGCCAAGACGACAATGTTACAGCCTTTCCCCATTCATGACCTCCCCATAAATATTGCCTCTCACCTTTGCGTTTACACTTATAGAAGACAAATGCAGGGATGGCAAAGATCAGAACCAGAACCAGCACTGCAACCACAGAACCGATGACCGCAACATCTGAACCTTTCCCTGGTTCTGTAAAACAGTGCAACGCATCGATACAATCAATGCATACATTGTAACATTACATTACAGGCATTTAGCATACGCTCTTATCCAGAGCCACTTACACAACTTCTTATTACATCTTATTACATTTATACAGCTGGATATATACTGAAGCGATTCAGGTTAAGTACCTTGCTCAAAGGTACAACGGCAGTGTCCTACCTGGAAATTGAACCTGCAACCTTTCGGTTACAAGTCCAGTTCCTTAAAGGAGCTATATGTAACATTGACACCGAGCGTTTAAAATGGGTACTGCAATTCAAATTCACAATATTGGAGAGAGTCAAGACACTGACCGAACACGAGCGCAAGATTATATTTTGAGATAAGCTTATTCTATTTTTACAATGACAAGCGACGACGAGTCCTACACTGTAAGTTGATCAGCTAATGTATACGTTTGCAATTTGTTTATTATTTATTGTTTGCAAATTATAAACCAGCTCAATGTTAACTAGATGCATGGCTGGCTATGTTTACGGTCACACAGATATAAGCTAACGTTAGTGGTATGTTTAGCGAGTAACTATATGCATATATATATTTAAATCTTTAGCTAGCTAGCTAAATAAAAACAATGCTGAACTTAGTTTAGGCATTCGTAAATCGGCTGTCGGAGTGCCGGAGTACATCTGGTTGTTCGTAATGGGCAGTGGACTTGGAGTCAACTCTGAGAATAGTGAATCACACAGGCCAAAACAAATAGACGTTCCGACCCGGAATGGAAATTTCAAAGGAGAACATACTGGCTGTAGCATTGTTGTGGGAGAAACCAGTATTTCAACTTAGCATGTTTCCTTAATCTCTGATGACATATCATGGTCATTTTATGATTTAGTACAGTACATTTGTTACATATAGCTCCTTTAACCATTATACTATACTGCTGCCCAATTATTGAGAGGCCATGAAGTTGAGACTACCACTGATATATGCTTGGGGAAAGTAGCAGTCTTTACAAATATGTAACTGTACAAAATGCAACGTTCTTCCACCCCGCCCCACCGACTCCACAGTAATGTGTTGCAGAGCACCTATTTATGTGTATTACCCCAGTTTATGTCCAGCTTGTTGTCCAGAGTAAGGTGTGTGACAGAGCAGGTGTAATGGTGTCTCTCTCTCAGTTCCTCCGAACTGACAATCAGGGTCCTCCTTGTCTGGTAGGTCCCGTCTCCGTTGGGTAACACGTCCCTGAAAATCAGCTCCTCGTCTGGGATGGGGCGGTCATCTCGTAGCATGGTCAGGTTGATGTGTCGGGGGTAGAAGCCGGTGGCCAGACAGGTCACCTTCACATCTCCGATCTCACTGCATGTATTCTGGATCAGCTTGACTCTGGGGCGCTCTGAGGGGGGGGGGCAGCAGGGCATCAGCGGGAGAAACAGCAGTTACGCGGCAATGCAGGGAAGCACAGATTCCTCACACGGAAGAGAAGTATACACAATCCTATTAGAAAAATGACAGGTCACTCCCATGATGGGGGCTTGGCCTCATATAATTGACTGCAGGGCTGTCAAGTAAACACACCTTTTACGGCAGAGCCTAACACCCACAGCACTGCAACATCCAAAGCCACCCACTGAAATCCACAAAACAAAACTAAACTAAAAATAAGAGAAAACAGGGCGGCCAGCAAATCAATAAGATTAAAAAGGGCAGGTCTCTGCCCTCCTGCAATAGGTCGGACCCAGGACCCTCCCCAATCCGTACAGGAACTGTAACAGGAAACTCCAAACATAAGATCCTCTTCCATCCCAAAGTCCAAACAAGTTACAACAACTGGGGGACAACTATGCATGCAACAACAAATACGCCACCATACTCCAGCTATAAAGACCATACTCCAGCTATAAAGACCATACTCCAGCTATAAAGACCATACTCCAGCTATAAAGGTGAGCGCCACCATACTCCAGCTATAAAGGTGAGCGCCACCATACTCCAGCTATAAAGGTGAGCGCCACCATACTCCAGCTATAAAGGTGAGCGCTAAAAATGTCCAAAGGTGACAGAATACAACGTTTGTTACACAAATAACAAAAAATGACTGGGGTAAAATAAAATAAAAGACACCGTGCATCCACATGTAGGCTGCAGGGCGATAGGATCAGGTCAGTGGGCAGGCCAGAGCAGGGCCTATCGAATATCACTACCCTCATCTCTGAATCAGGAGATATCTTCTCCCCCGAGAAAGAAAAATGTAAGTTAAGGTACCTACTCGGATCAAGGCACACAAATACTGTCCACTGCCACGTACACAACTCAAACACCACCACATGGAGACCAGAACCTGAATGTCCAAATTGACTCATTTTATGTTGTGGCTGTGAAGTCCAGAGGTTACGGTATGTTTCACAGCAAATGGACATTGGTATATAATCTATTAAAATGAAAGCATCTCAACCTACATATAAAAGAATATAAACTCATGATAAAGTTATTTTTTTTTAATGAAATCACTATTTGGCAAGCTGGCACACAGTAACGTAGCTTTCAACTAATTATTGATCGTAGTTTTCAAATGTAATTGTGAATCACTCTTATGACGCCCCTGTCATAGTGATTCTTCTATGCAGGTTACGTCAGTTCATAACACAAACTGCAGATGCAATGGACATGTATTATGTCATGGTAATGACATGTCACAATGACCATTGTCAAATAAAGTGTTACCAGAATTCTTTTGGAGAGCTGCATCTGTGAGTATTATCCAAAGCCTATTCTGGTTATGTCTGCCCTTATGGCCACAGGTCACAGTAATTCCTCACTGTACGGTACATCAGGGTATAATGAACATGTACTTTAGTCAGGTGTATGTGGAAGGTTACAATCTTTACCTTTTCTAAACACGACGTTCTTTTCTTTCTCCAGATAGTGCTTCAGTATTCGGATACATATAGGCTGATAAATAGTTATAAAATCCATTAGAACAATCTCAGCTGTCTTTAAGGTCCACATAAGCTGTGGCCATAGAGGGTTGACTGTGCGATTATGCATGTCGAAATGAATGGCTTCAATTCCGTCGTAAGCGTCCCACACCATGACCGGACTGGGCTTGTCATTGTCCAGCACACACCCAGCCAGCTTCTGATGAACATGAACTCCTTCAACACAAATGGTTATACAACATATGGTGTGTGCAACATCTTTGAAGATTCATTCATAAAGAAACATACTTAACACACTGCAAAAACCAAATCTTAACAAGCATTTTAATCTTATATTTAGACTTTAGAATCTTTTTTTTTTTGCTAAATAAGACAAACTATCTGCCAGTGGGGTGATAGTTGTACTCATTTCAAGACTTGCCAGTGGGGTAAGATAATTTCACTTAAAACAAGCTGACATTTTCCACTTTTGAGAAAAAAAATAAGATTTTAAATCTCATTACAAGACTAAAACACTCGTTAAGACAGACTTTGTTTTTTGCAGTCCACCCTCTGTATTACTACTGGCTGGGATTCATTGCAAATGATTTATGTTAATGTATTGTCATACAACATTTACCAGATTTATTCTGCCCTGCCATCGTTCGCCTTTTTATTGCAGATGATAAAACTGGCACTCTATGCCAGTGTGCGTATGTGCTTCATCTTCAATTTCTGACTTAACTTTTTTATCCCTGATTTTTAATTTCTCCCAAATTTAATTCAAATCATAGGGTCGTCCCATCTGTGAACCATTCTCTAAATGAGCAAACCGTATAAGCTGGCCCTTTTGTATAATAGTATAATGAAATTTAACGCACAGGTCAGTCTATTGAATGTGGATGGGGCCTAACCTGCCACATGTCAAAAGTCTGCCCCGTTGCACTCAACCCACCTCCAGTGTGATTAGAGAGGAGCTTTATACGATGTGCTGGACTTTTCATGTCATTATACATTTCTTCTATCACAATGTTTGCACCGTCAAGCATGGCATCTTTAACTCCCGTTGGTGAGCTTGGTGGGCTTCGAGAGATAATCTTCTTGATGTTGTGGTCATAGTACAGCACCTGAAGATCATCCACAAAAACCACTAGACTGAATTCTGGGAACTGGGTCTGGCCGTGTATAAATGTTGCAAACGCCCAGATAGAGTGTGAACCTGTGGGGAAAGGAAACATACCAGCATTCACTAGTAGAGTTGCTACTTTTAACTGTACTTTTCAGTAGCTAATCCTACAATAAAACTAAGAAAGATTTGTGACGTAAATGTGCATTTAATCAAGGAAGTCGATAAGGAGAGAGCTCCATAGTAAGAGTGTAAAAGCCCAGTTTGAAGCTGCTTGCGCTTAGCTGATTAGTTTGCTGATTAGTTTATCGCTCACCATTTGCGGCGCTAATATACATGGGCTCAGTACTCAGTGAATGAAGACGAGAGATGTCCCAAAGAAGTACCAAACTGCTCCCATTCTGAATGGGACATCTCTCGCCTTCATTCACCGCCAATCTCAAATCTGGGAGTGCACTTAATGGTCCGCCTGTATTTCTGTCCCCTAATCACACTGCGAAGCTTCATGTGCACTAGGGTGGACCAGGTCCCCGGAACTGTATTTTCAGTTACACATTGTTAGCCTGAAGGTGAGGTTCGACATACTGTGCAAAGTCAAGTATGGCCAAGACGACAATGTTACAGCCTTTCCCCATTCATGACCTCCCCATAAATATTGCCTCTCACCTTTGCGTTTACACTTATAGAAGACAAATGCAGGGATGGCAAAGATCAGAACCAGAACCAGCACTGCAACCACAGAACCGATGACCGCAACATCTGAACCTTTCCCTGCAAAGTATGTTTCCCCCTGGGAAGCTTTTTGCCCGAGATATTGGGCATCTTGCTCCAACAGTGAACCCCTTTACATGATTTATTTTTTGTGCTAACGTGTTTGTAGAACATATTGGTTTAAGCATAAACATTATGTAAACACTAAATTCATTTTCCAAGTATGTTCTAATTTATAAGTAAACCGACAACATAGGGGCCTCTTCCCTTGCTATATTGACCAATGGAGGCCATCACCGCAGAGGCAAGATTTGCTAACGTTAGAGTTTCAAAACGTACATTTTTCAATTGCACAATAGCACCACAATGTGATCAATTTTGGCTACCCTTTTGAAGAAGCTTGATATTAACTGCAACGTTCAGCAGGTCGCAAGTTGCAACCTGATCGCCTCGGTGTGCGTTTGAAGCGGTTTGAAGATGCCTTTGAAGATGCTTCGTATGAGCGCGTTTTGATGTAACAGTAGGAAAATTTATCGAGCTAAAGTGTTAGCTATACGAAAACTAATACTCGCATCATTTATATAACAAAATTGAGTAGGGTAATTGTAAATTCACTAAGTAAACCAGTTTCAATGAATTAGAATGCTTTATATCCCATAAACTACACAGCTGTCAAGTTCGTGGTTTCTTTTAAACGAGGTTAACTTAACATTACATTAGTGTTCTACGTTAGATCCAAGCGATCATGAATCAATGGCTATAGGTGAAATTTACATCAAATACATGAATAGCTAAAGGTTTTACCTGTGTTAACAACTGTAGCCTGTAAAAGAATAAAAATCGCACTTATTCCTTTCATAACTTCTTACTTCTGAACAACACCCCTGAGTTCCAACAGAGATTGGAGGGTCTCTAGCATAGTTCTGAGTTTCATACCACAGAACGAAAACGTGGTCACGCGATTACGTTAAATACGATTCTATGGTTCTTCCGCAAGGAGCACCACCGCAAGATGGCTGCCACGGCCCGGAAATAGTATTATCGATGAGCTTTGCCAGAGACCCCTTTATAAGAAAAGCTCTGGCTTTGCCATGTATTTCTAATGGAGCGCTGTGAAAGTCAACGGAGTTGCCCCAGCGCAATCTAGGTGCCAAAAGCTCACAATATGGTAATCAGTAGAAGCAGGCAATCACATTTTACATTTTTCCTGGGTCAAAATTTTTTTCTAGGTTGCACAGAAAAGAGAAAGGCAAAGCTAATCGGTGTGTACAGTAGGCGCACTAAACTCTGATTGGTTAAGAACAAACCGATGAGTTTGGAACATGGTCACGTGGTAATCCTAGTTGTCACAGTACAAATCCCATCTCCACTGTCACTGAACTACAAGTAGCATAGGCTACAGCTGCGCGGTAGCTGGCCTGTAGCTACAGCGAACAATTATTAAGTTTGCATACCAGTTATCTTGTGCATAATTATGAAATGTTTTCCAAATGATTTCGTGTAATATTTCTAAGGACAGACTTCGCATCTCAAGATAAGTGTTACATTACACTAGTAACCTACCGCAGTGATGTTGAAAATCTGTGAAATACCGTCTCGTGTAGTGAAAAACCACCCAGATAACAAGAGGCCAGCGGGTCAGCGGACGAGTTGGCTGGCTCCCGGTGGTATTATGCTGTCGGATTGCTTGCTAGCAAAATGTTTTGCAGCTTGGTTTACTAATGGCAATCTATCGGACTTGGAGGTCTGCTGATCCGACAGAGACCAGTCGGCAAATCTGATCCGACTCCTCTCGCACTCTGCCTACGCTCTACAGGCCTCCCCGAGACAGGAGGGCTTGAGCCCCATATGACCCCCAATTTCCCACATACGGTTAAATGTACTTGAAAAGTGAGTATTTTTAACCGGCTAGTATGTAACTAGGCTATATCCGGGTAAAACCTTAGCTAAATTAGGGATAAATTGAATTAAATTGACATCTGTCAACCTAACATTAGATTTACACCCCTCAAAGATGCATAATGACAGCATAGCATATAGCTTGTTGGCTAATAAGCCTGCTTTGTTTTCGTCCTCTTACATGGTTGTAACATTACCTAAATGAAAATGTAATTATTTAGTTATGAGAATAGCATATAGCATTATGCTCAACAGGCTATGTGATTTCTAGTTAACGTTAGCAACAATGCTAAAGTTGTAACGATAACTGCTAAAGCTGAAACGTTTAGCCAGCTAGCTAACGTTAAAGGGACAAAATGGGACAAAATGACGACCTTCACATGACAGGTCACGTTGGCCAACCAGAGAAAAATAACTTTGGGCCATGGAAAATGCGCCGTGTCTCTGAGGGTCTCTGTCTGGTTCAGTGTTCCAAACATAACCAGAGGTCTCTGACATAACTGTTCTAAGAGATTAATATCCGGTATCATACACCAGTTAAAATATCTAAATAATAGCACACATTTGCTCCATAAATGCAATTTCTTTTGACCAAAGCCTATGTCGCAGCAAGAGGAATGGCACCCTCGTAGCCTACCTGCAGACTGAAAATACACCTTTTTAAATTGCATCTTGGCTTTCCCAAGGCCGATGTCTGAACATTTATCTTTACTAGCCCCACATGTTACAATTGAAAACTATATCCTTAAACCTTTTGCTACTTGAAGGACATTCTGTCTCCCTGTTGCGCCTACTATGGTGCTCGTTTTTCTACTTCTATGCAAGTTATGCAATGAAGGCTACTGTTGGCTGTGATCCAAATAACTTGGCATTTCTTCATTGTCTAATCCTTTTGTATGTACTGCACTTGTGCAAGTCGTTCTAGATAAGAGCATCCACTAAATGCCTAAACATGATTTTATCTTTTTTTTTTTTTGGCATCACTTCCTTGACGCCATTTATATCGCCACTTATTGCTATGCATTTTGGGTAATCCCACTGGCAACATCTTGTGAAGTCTGCATCCAAGCGGACTCTCTGAAAGCCAGCATGAGCCCCCTTGCAGACTTGATAAACCTCTCCAGACTTTAAGGGAACGCACCCGTTAAGTCCACAAGTCTGAAAGTGCGGGGAAAACCGGACATTTGGATTCAGCCGTACTCCACGCACCCTGGAACACAGCAAGGTCTGTTAACACCTCCTGTAGCTCCAAACCACATACCTGGACCAGAGAGACAACTGTAAAATTTGTCATTTTTGTACATACCAGAGAAAGAATGCTTCAAGAGGTGCAGTAATGAATACATGACATTGACATTGACAAGAACCCACTGACACACAGGGTGGCGTGGCTAATCAGAGAAAATGACAAGTACTTAAATACAATACACCATGTAAAAGGTCAACATAATTTCAACAGCAGCACCGGCCTGGCTGCTGTGCTATCCAATTTAATCAAACGGGAACAGAACCACTTAGGAACTTAAATTGGTCATCAGGCCTCACCACCCGCACAGCGATGGGTTATCACTCAATCTAAAGATTACATTGACTCCAGTTTGGATATTTTGGAATGGACATGAATCAGAGTAGGAAGAATAATGTTTATTTAGAATCTTTAGAAAGCTGGTATCAAGACTACAGTCCTGGAGGACTGCAATGTCTCCTGGTTTTCAATGCATTTCAGCACTTGTGTTTTCTTTAAGTCCTCAATTGGTGAGAGAATCTATAAACCTAATTTCCAAGACCTAAATCGGCTGATTAAAAGGAAACCACAAAAAACACTGTGGCCCTCCAGGACTTTGACACCCTGCTTTAGAGATTGAAGTGTAATTCCAGGGGAAACTGAAGATTGACTAACAATATATTTTGGCCTGCAGGCCAGGACATGGTCCCATCCAGTATTCAAACTCACAGCCACTGAATCCAGAGAGCAGGGCACTATCCACTACATCACATTATCAGCTGACATTCTGTTTTGACAGTTTAACACTCACCATGGTCAAAAGCTACAACTTGGACTGGAGTAGAATAGGCTTACCTGTGCCCGTCTGCCAGAGGTGGTCCACCCACAGTTTAATCTGCCCACACCTTAAACCCCTCCCACATGATTTCAAGTGCACCTCTTGGACGATTCTCCCCTTTAACCTCATACCACACCAGAAAGAACAGCCCCAGGAATTTGGCACTGGAGACCACTGGTATGACCCCACTAAGCATGAGCCTTAAAGTATATAGTACAACCAATACAACACAGATTCAGCAGAAACACAGACTAAAACAGAAAATCAATTGTAACCGACATCACATGAAAGTTTCATGCAAATAAATCAAGGAAGAAGCCGATTGCCATTTTTATCATTTATTAGTTGTACAATTATGAAAAATAATAATTAAAAAAAGACTGGAAGCCCGAGATTATTTACAATCTGTTTCTGTGTGCCTGCATTGAGGTCCGTCTGAGTTCGATCTCTCAGTCCGATCACGTTCATCTTTCACCCCCAAGGTCAGGGATGGGTACCATTGATATGTGGAGCTTTTCAAACACTCGGTCGGCTCTCTTGTTTCGACAAACGTGGCCAAAGAAAAAAATGAAACATTACTTACATACATCCATATACATATATATATTTATAAAAGCAGAATCATTCAAGTATCAAAATACAGATTGCTAGGGATTACTTTACAATCCAATATCATTTATCTCATTATAGTCATTATCGATATTACAGATTAGTCCCAATGTACTACCCATCACAATTAGCAAATGTGCAAACGCCAGAACTGAGCCAGGCCGATGAAACCCAAGGGGACTGCTGTCCATTTGCTCAACCCACAGTACCATGGAGTACCTCTGAATAACGTACAGAATTTCCAAAAGATGTGACAGAAACCCGGCATAGTTCTTAGGCTCTGATGGCGTTTTCCGGTTTGATGGTTAAAATTGTGAGCGTAAAAAGACAAGCTCGTCATTTGAATGCGTTTTCACATGATCCTTTTGTTCATCGATGGATGACTGGGGTTATTCAGATCAGCAAACCTTGCGTCAGCCTGAAACAGTTTCAGCATCAGTACAGTTAAAACATAAAATGAGAGAAAACGGCTATTTTAAATTAAATAAAAGCTACACACCTCTTTCGCTTTTCTTTCTTTAAAGAAATGAAACCAAATCCCTGGTTTCTGTAGTGTCAAACTAGCTCCATTCAACCTCCACAGCAGTAAGAAAGTCCACCAAGACAAGCATGTAGTGAGACTTAATAGCACAATAAATGCTATAAACAACCAGTTTACAGTGTTAAATGGGATTTCTTAAGCTTACAGACTAAAAAAAGAGGTGGTTGTGCCTGGTAGTACCACACTTTGTGATCGTGAGTTAATTTCAGGGTTGTGGCTAACAGTACCTTTTATCATGGACAAACCTGCACCATCACAGATATGCCCATAGATTCAGCTGCAGCTGAACCTTTATTTTAAATTCAATTTAAAATTCACTGCTACATTTAGATCCCCCCCCCCACTTCCGTTTCGGGAAGCTACGCATGGAAAAAATGCAAACATATTTCCATACTGGACAAAGTTGCATGTTTTACATATGGTGCTTGCTGATTTTTGCACAGTCTTTGAGTAATTAACAGGAAAAAAAAATAATAAATCATATGCAAAACTTAAATCACTTCACATTGACAAAAATGCCCCTGGCACGGCCATCCTCACAAGCGACATTACATGACCCTTGACCCCACCTGAGCTCTTAATTAAGAACCTGAGCGAATCATGTAATTAATCTAAGCCATGGCTCCAATTATCCAGTGTATGTCATGTGAGGCTCCGGAGATGCCCATTAAAGTGAATGGAACGTAGCTCCATAGGGCCAGGATGGGGCTTTATGAGTGGAGAAGGTCAGGTTTACCCCCAATATAACAGCAGTACCATAATTAAGAGGTCCGCGAAAGATTCCAGTCTTCCTGTGAACAACATGCTCTGACATCCTACAGGTGAGTATAAGCGTTTGTGAGAGTGTGTGTGTGGGGCAGTGGGGGGAGCAAAAGGAGGGATGGTTGAGCCACACCCTTGTATGTAGGAGGGGGGGGGTTATGTTTTTGGGTAACGGGATAACAAGGAGGTACAGTTGAGATCTTCTCCACAGCGTATGAGTGAGGATGGGTGGTAGAGGTCAGGGGGGAGGGTGGGGATGGGGGCAGTGTGTTGGGTTCGATGTGTGGGGGGAGATTACAGTACCTATTCCCACTAGCATGAAGCAGTCACCCGCCCCCCATAAAAAGGCCTATTAGGCACAAAAAAACCCTTTCCGCTCCCCCAACACAGTGCATCGCCCCTCACTCCCTGACTCACAGCCTGGTGTCCGGACACTTGAACACAGGAGTCAGCTATATGGAGGAAAACACACACAAAACCAAAGCACATTGGGGTTAACATAAGAGAAAACATGCCATGGCAAATCAACAAAATAAGTAATGCACAAACACTTCAAGGACACCCAAGATATTCTCTAAAAAAATGAGTAAGTGCACCATTACAGCTTACTCCTACCGTTCGATACATCAAGCACTAGGGTGACGGGTGAGTGCTTGCGTTAGCCAATTTAAAAAAAAATTTCCAGCCCAAATGTGTTCCAGCAATCACCTCGGGTGCCCATGAAAATGATGAGTTCATGTTTGGCCAGACTATTTTGCGCAATCACTTTCACAGTGCATCGTTTTATTTGAAGGAGTCATGCGGAAATAAGCGGTCACACAAAGAATGAAAAAAACCAAACGAAATAAAAGAAATGAGGCAAGGTGGGACGCTGATGTGTTGAGAAAAGAAAGGCACAGGCCATAAAGGTAAAAAAACAAACAAATGTATGTGTTATACATCTATCATGTATAATATTTGTCGTGTGGAAAGCTCATAAAATCCAGGTAGCTGTGGTCTTAAGACATTAAACCAATGCAACCCCCAATGCAGCATTCTCACACTCTCGCTCTCTATTTATATATATTTATATATATATATATATATATAGACTTCCCTTAGATGGACCAGTGTACAAAGTCTCCGTGGCAATTTAACAGGAGTCGCCTACAAAAAGGTAGAGCAAGTCAAATTAGAGGAATCCATTAACGGACATGGGACCGTCAAGCCGACTGAAGTGAACCGGAGTATCTCATCACTACAAATGAAAAGAGATGCACCTGTACTTGAAAGCGCACCGACACAAGCACGGTTAACAGCCTCTGTTAAAAAAAAATCCTTGCACTAAACAATTGATCCACCTTGCTGCAGTTTCGGAGGAGGCAAAGAGAGGCCATGCAGGTAATTAACCCATGGTACAATCTCTCATTGCAGTGGGATATCTTATTGATCTCTCCCATCGTGCTTTCTGGTGTAAATCAGGGGTTATCGCGCTCCATCTGTGTGAGCTGGAATGCCTTACCGAGTAAAGTAAGCTCCTATGATGTGATAGTGGAGCAGGCTGCGCACTTCACCAGTCAAAGGAATTTTAGAACCCACTATTTTTTAACTATTGTGTACATTCAATTACTTTGCAGAACCAGGTTCATTTCTCATAACTTAATCACTATTGCACATTACCAATGCAATGTGCTCAACAGCTGGCGTTTCAAGATGCCACTGCAGATTGAGCTCTCCCCAAACACCAAAAAAAGAAAAAAAGATTCAAAATGAAGGTGGCAGTTATTCTGTTAGGTCCTCTACCAAGGTGTGCTTTGAAGAGTCGCAAATGAACGAATACAGAATGAGCCTTGTGCCATCTACCTCAGGATGAGACTTGTGCAATATCTCGGCCTCTCCCTAACACCACTTCCCTTCAGGAAGAGCCTCTCAGGCTGCTACAGTATTAAACGCACTACAAACGCAACTCAAATCACAGTGTTGAATTCTGACTCCCCGTGACAGCTGGGCTGAAACGAGTCAAGTAGAAATAAAGCAGCTTGGGTTCTCTCCCCATTTCCAGCTAGACACACAGCTAATGTTAATGGTGGCGTTTATCTAAAGCATAACCACACACAGTACAGTATAATCATGTACAGTATAGTAGAGAAGTGGAACTTTGAATGGGGAACTGTGCCGACTCCTCTTTCGAGCTGTGAGTTGACCTGTCTCCAATCTCTAACAGTGCACACGAGTTTAGACCTATGGATGCCGTCCCACATGGAAAACAGCAAGAAAATAGGGACATGCACACATTTTTTCATTTGTTTCTTTTGTTAAGCTTCCAGTCTGGTCACTAATCAAGAACATAAGGGAGAAAACGGTTCTTCATAGCGCCTCACAGTGGTCAAAGCCTGACAGGAAGAGTACCAGAAGGGAAAGATCACTGAAGATGAGTGAGAGAGAGGAAGGACAAAACACTGAGACTAGGAAGATAAAAAAAATATATTTTCACCAGACAGAGTAAAAGACCTTGGATGTTCCTTGAAATGTGAGTGTGGAGAAGGGGTGGAGCTTGACTGGTGGCATGGGGTAGGGTTCAGCTGGCCAAAAAAAGGAAGTGTGCCACCGTGCAAAGCCTGCCCTAAAATGCCTGCCACTTTGGTATAAGAAAAAAACAAGTAACAAAGGAAACTAAAACGGGTGCTCATAAGCCTACTGCCAAATTCTCATTCAAATGATTCAACTGCAAAAACAAACACTGTGCGTTTCTCAAACGAAATAAGAGCAAAGAACAAGTGGAGCTTGTAGATAACATGGGTATCATGTCCCCGTGCTGAAATATGCCAAACTATAAAAGTTGGGCTGGAGAGTGTATCTTGGAAAACAACCAATAGCATGGAGGATATAGATGAAAGCATAAAAAACAATCGGAGAAATCAAAAGGGCACAGCAAGGACAGACGTGGAGGCAGTTCGGTTGGTAGTGGGGTGGGTGGGAGCAGCGGGTGAGTGAAGTCCGGTTAGTTGGTTGAGACAGAAGTTGTGGAAGTAGCTGGAGTCGCAGCAGCGGCCGGAGAAGGGCACAAGGTGGGCCGGACAAAGGAGGAGGGGAGGGGCATTCCGCAGGGCGGGCCAGTGCCAGTAGTGCAGGGCCGTGACAGGAAGTGGGAGGTGCAAAGAGAGAGGAGACAGGGGAGGGACCAGCCCAGTGGGAGGCGGAGTCACAGTGAGAAGGCACGGAGCAGAAAGGGGTGGGGAGAGGGAGGAAGGGGTGGAGCGGTGGGCCGGCTCAGAATATGGTTGTCTCATACTTGGTGCTTATGGTGCGTTTGGAGTCCTTGGAGTCCACCAGCCACGTGGCGCTGCCCTGGGACTGTGCATCCGTCTCCAGCTCCATGGGGTCCATCTGCAGGGAGAGAGTGGGGCGAGATGCTCTGTCAGCCAGCAACACAAAGCCACATACAGTACATGCATGGACACACGAGGACTAGTAATGTATGCATGGTACCAAACCTGGGATTGGACTATTTTAAACCTTTAAACAACCCACTAAGTAAAACTCCTTCAGAGTACTGACAATTTGGAAAGGAAAAACTATCTTCATCATCATTCAGACAATAAATTGTACGTTTTGGTTGATATCATGTTTTGCTGAAAATTCTCAGGGATATTCAGGAGCGTTTCAAATGTTACCAGCATCTAATCAGTAAAAGTATTACAAATATGTATTTGTCTGGTTGGACTAAGGGTAAACTGTATGCATGTGTGATTTTGGGGTCAGTATTCATAAGCAGTGTGACATGGTCATCATATAAGTGTGTTGCATGGAAGGAACCACAAACACTGTCCCCTGTTCCACTGTGCAACCCAGCTGAGGACGAGAAGCAGTGAGTACATATATCCCCCACTCCTGTTAGAACTCCCTCTAAGTCCGAAGGGTAACACGTACAGTCTAGGCACCTCCTTTCGACCTCATGGACAAAGTGTAGTTAGGGGACAGCTCCTAATATGCTTACGGCTACTTTCAGTCATTTAGACCAGGGGTTCTCAATCCTGGTCCTGGGGGACCCCTGTGTATGCTGGTTTTCGTTGCAACCGCAGTTGCAATCCCAGAATTTTAACAAGCTGTTAATTTTTCTTAATTAGGTGCTTTTCATGTTTGGAGGAATTATTCGCCCACTTAAGACACATTATGTCAGAAATAGCTATGCATGCCATGTAGAACAAACTCCCCATGTTCACATTGTGCTTATTGTGCTATATTGCAACAATTACATAAGAAAAGGTTACAAAATAATGTATTTTCACTCAAATGAAAGAGTGAAGTGAATCAATAGGCTCCTAATTAGGTTGTTGAACACATGTGTTTAACTCAATTTTTTCTTTAAGCTTAAGACAATGCAGGTTTGGCTCGTTATCATTTGCTTTGTGTTTGAATTCTTCATTATCTACGAAATGGTTAATTTTAGTGGCCATGTGTCCACACTTTCACCAATTAGGAGCCTATTGATTCAAATCAGTCTTTAAATGGATCTGTTAAATAATTTTCTTATCTTTTTTAAATAATATAGCACAATGTGAACATGGGGTGTTTATTCTACATGGCATCCATAGCTATTTCTGATATAATGTGGCTTAAGAGGGTGAATAATTCCTCCAAACATGACAAGCACCTAATTAAGAAAAATTAACAGCTTGTTAAAATTCTGGGATTGCAACTGCGGTTGCAACGAAAGCCAGCATACACAGGGGTCCCCCAGGACCAGGATTGAGAACCCCTGATTTAGACACCCCTGGTGATGAATACAACCTCTGCTTATACAGTCCCCTGGGCGATCTAACTGAACACTTATCTTAAACAATCCCCGAGCGATCTAACTGAACACTCTGCTTCGACGGTCACCTGGGTGACACTGCACAGTGAACAGGTCTGTCAACGTCAACTCCGATTGACCAATCAGACACGATGCTGTTCTGATGTCTGAACCTGACACAATGACCAAGAGGGCGACGGATAGCTTTGGAGGAGAGAGCGGGAGGACACTTTCCGCAACTCTCTCGACGTCCGATCCATTAATATAGACATGTTTTCAATTCAAGAGTGAATTACTGACCATTTCATAACTGCCATAGCATATTAATAACGATGCCTACAAGGGTAAAGCCATCAAAGAGCCATTTTTTCACCATTTTCACATCTTAATTAATGGGAGTGCTATTCTTGTTATACAACTGTAACTGAAACTGAAAAATCCATATTCATTGTGCCATTAAATTGTGCTTACTGCATTCCCAAGGACCAGAGAATACTTAAAACTATAAAGAGACTATCCACTGCCTTGAAACGCACTGCACTTTTCCAAGATATGATCAATACCTCGCCGCACCCTTCAATTCCTGTGGTTATCGCCTTTGAGGAAAAAAAAAGAAGTAATTCAGTGTTCGAGATCCAAAGGGGCTCATTTGTTTTAAAACGATGGGGTCCACTCCTGATTTTCACAGTCACAGACAATCCTGTTCTAGTGACGCTTCTCAATCTGCGCTTGACAAAGAACAGTTGACTGGAGCAACAGGCTCAGATTCTTATGAAATGAACGTTTTCACAGGAAAATCCTCAAGGTATTCCGGGTGACCCTGACGGCGTTTCCGCCACAGACAAATCATTTCCGAACTGCCAGAGAAGGCTTTGCCTCCGCAGCACTTTGGCGCACACACATATCCTCCTGGGTGTTTTCTTCTGAACAGAAGGACAACATTGTATTACCGTCGGCCGCGTTTACAGCGGCAGCAGCTAGAGTCGGCTACTGTGATATCAGAGTCGCACACGAGGGATGTCCCAATAAAAGAAGGCTGCTGTACACATAAAACGGAGAGGAATTTCGGGAAAATACCTGCAGCACAAGCGCTATGAAACTACCCGGGGAGACACCCTGAAATCAAGCCGTCTGGGCAGATATAGAAAACTAGAGCGATACAGTTGAGACAGAGGAGAAGAGGAGAAGTGGCAGAGAATAGGGAGACAGAGACAGAAAAAATGGAGGGAAAAGAAGCAGCAAATCAGAGAGTGAGAGAGATGGAGGGAGGAAAAGACAGGGGAAAAGAAAAGGAGAATAATAAACTGGAGGGGAACTGAGGGAAGAATAAAAGAGAGACTGAGGATAGGTGAAGTGAAGGAGAGGAGAGGAGAGAGGGAAAAAAAGACAAGGGGGAGACTGCAGAAAAAAATAGAAGAGAAACTAGAAGAGGGGAAGGCTGTGAGAGAGAAAAAGGAGGGAGCGGGGGACAGACAGAAGGACAGGTAGAGAGCAGGACCTGGACTCCAGGACTGACAGAGTGCAGCGGGAGGAAGGAGGGGCGGTGGGTTGTGCAGGTGTGACAGTAACAGCAGCGGCTCTCGAGCAGAGGAGGGCCCTGGGAGACAGACAGACAGACAGACAGACAAGAGAAGCCAGAACACAAACACAGAAAGATGTTAATGGAAGGAGGCAGACGGCCCCTCTCTCTCTCTCTAATGTGAAAGCTCAATGATGTACAGCCAACGGAAATTAGATTTATATTCATGCAATTTCGAAATAAAAAGCCAAACCCGTTTTTCCATTTATGACATCTTTGAATATAAAAACCAGTTTCTTATGTCTGCCCTTCTTTCGTAATGACAAGCCTTCAACAAGCACCGCCTGAGCCAATGAGAGCAGCAGTTCTTTTTTTCTTTTTTTATAATTTGGCGCCCAACACGGGGCTGTCTATATCCAATTCCCACCCCAATTTAGAATGTCCAATTATCTCCCCTAACCGCGTCATGAAACAACCCCACTGCACTGGACACACGGGTATCTTACCTCAGTGCAAACCCACAACGTTCCTTTGAAACACTCTCCCACCTGTTTCACCACCTGTTTTGCCAAACTCGCACAGAGCGGAATCAAAGGAAGGCCGCCCAATGCAGCGGCATGCAGGCCATGGGCTTGTCCATGCTCAGCGGGGTGGTCTGATGAATGCGGGCCGACAGATACCCTGGGCAACGCAGTTTCCAATTGTGCGTCGCCCCCCGTGGGGCTACCGGCCACAGTCGACTGGATTCGAACCCAGACCGTGTGGCTCATCCACACACCACAATGTGGCGCCTTAACCGAATGAGCCACCCAGCAGCCCCAGCACTGCAGCAGTGTGAAGGGGGGAGAGAGAGACAGGATGTGCATTCTGAAAGGGATGGAACACCCCTGTAGTACTACAGAAAAGAGAGAGAAGATTTAACCGCACACAGACAAGCCAATCACCGGCACTCACAAAGGCATGCGAGCCAATCACCGGCACTCACAAAGGCATGCAAGCCAATCACTAACACATGCACAGGAATGCGGGCCAATCACCACCACACACAGAGGGATGTGAACAAGGTATGAAATTAACACCAGCCACCAGTCAAATGCTGGTAAAATTTTGATTGGGGCTGGTAGATTTTCTACTCTAGCAGCCACATTGACAGGTAACAAACCAGGTTGTGTTATATTGTAAAAGGTAATGTGGCTGGCATAATGTTGAAAACGGCGGGTGATTTTTCGAATCCACAAGCCACTCTTTGTGAGTGCCCACAAGCCTTTGTGAGTGCCAGTGGGTGAAAAGGTCAATTTCATTCGCTCATTTCAATCACCACCACACAGAGGCGTGTGAGCCAATCACCATCACACACATATGAGGGCACGCTGCCATTAGCATGCACGTAGGGATTGCACATCAAGGGCAAACTGTGGAAGGGGAGGTGGAGACACATCAGGCCTGTATGCAGCATTGATACGGAGGGCGGAGGCATCAGCTGCCACTAGGCAGGAGAGAACGCTGTAGTCCTGTGTTTTCAAGCTCTCTGACGAGACCATTCATCTAAATGAACACACCTTTTCAATCCTCAAGCTTAAAATCCCAGAGCCAAATAATGCATTTACATTAATCTTGTTAATCCATTTCCAGTCATTGGTGAGCAAACGTAAGGTCTGATATTTGTCAGCATTTTCGAAGCGATGCTACCACGATTAAACTCCTTAGAGAATGATTACTGGCACGGACATGGGTATTTAGAAGACAGAGTTATGACAGACCCGGCGTCTTCGTGTACAGCTGTATGTAAATCACTCAGTGAGACGCATCGCCCGCGAAGCGATATCGTTTGTGCAAACATTATTGCAATCATTATTCTGAGGCTAGACAATCAATTAATCAATATGTATGTCCCTGGGCAAAGAGAAAAAACATTTGCACATAATACCGGCTCAATGATGCGAAAGGGTAGAGGGCTGACACTGACAAAGGTCAGAACCCACTTAAATGCCGAAGGAAATAAAATGACTTCCTTTAATTTATAAATAAAGGTTACGCGACATGTCTCGCGCGCCTCCAGCAGCACCTACCCAGGACTTGGCGGTCCTACCTGCTAGTGATAGGAATGGGAATGGGAAATTCGAATAAACTTACGTGCCGTCGTATTTTAAGACCACTTTATCGCTGTGACGTTGCACGTAAATGTACAGGAGTGTGGATAAGTAAGCAATCTCTTCTAAAGCGCTTTTTTCCGCCGACCGCCGCTTACTCTCATTTCGGCAGTCCAGAAGCTGACCTGTGCAGTCGCTGTGCCAGAGGAGCGCATTTCATGCACAGGTGGTTCAGACTGCAGGCGCATGGTGGGCAGGGCGGGGGGGTGGCGGCATCTCTCCCCAGGCAATGCTACGCTCAGATTGGCGCAGTGCTGTGAGGCAGTTGGCACTGATGCGCTTGGGAAATGATATCAGACTGGAATGCATAATGCATGATTCATATTTAAGCATTTGTGACCGACCATTCTCTATAGTGTAAAATAGAAATCCATAAAACAAGATGCGATGGCAAATTATTTTTTTTGGTGGACAAATGTAAACGTTGGTGTGCCAACTTAAACGCACATGCGCGCGCGCACACACACACACACACACACACAAACACACACACACATACACACACACATATCCTTGTGTGACAGGTGATGTGTGTGTGCACGATGGCAGGGTCAGTGAGCGGGTCAGTGCTCCAGGGGAGGGCCACTCACCGCTGATTTCCGCATGCTTCCCCGTGGCTTGGGGACCGGTCTGCTTGATTTAGTCTCAATGACCTCTGACCCCAGTCCTGCTGGGGCCCCGTGGTGGTGCTTTGTCCTCTGCGCCTGGAGAGCTAGCTGATAGGCCACCTCAAAGGCCTGTCCCAAGGTGAGGATGATCTCATAGGTCAGGTTCTGCCAGGGAGAGTGGAATGGGTTTTGTTCAGGGCAGAGAACAGGAGTCTTTTTTTTTTTTTTTTTACCCTATTCTCATTTATGGACAGACAGGAGTCATTCAAGTGGACATAAAAAGCAAGCTGCTAAAGAACTGCATTTTTACTGGCCAGCGATTCTAAAGAACTGAGCCATTCATGAGTGGCTTGTATAATGGAGTTATAATGAGATGATTTGACTTCCTACCGTATCTAATCTTTCACATAAAAAAGCACAACAGCCGCTTCAGCTGGGAATCATGCAGTGCAGTGTTTAGAGTACTGGCCTCTGGGCCAAGAAACTGTCCTACATCACTACCTGCAATGTAATGAATCATGAAATGTACCATAATGCACCTGTGCAACAGCACCAAGAATCTCTGAGCGATCAGACAGACGGCGAATAGAATACGAAACATCTCCAAGCACAGTAGCATACCATTTACTCTGTCAGCGCTGCGTTTTAATGGTGGGCAAATTGTGACACAACAACAGCCGTCCCCAAAGTCCCCGGTCTCTGCGCACCTGCTCAGCCCGTCCATTGTTCAGTTGACAAGATCTCCCGGATGCGCCAGCCACAAAAACAGCAGCTTATTTTATCACCATAAACATAAAACCGGTGCCGAAAACAAAAGGTACTCTCATACCGACACTGTTAACAACGTGTTCTTTAAAGAGGACGTGCCTGCCCAGTGCCTGTGTAATGATGCTGGCTTTAGTTACTTCCTTACTTCAGTAACCCCTTGCAGTAGGACATTACACCAATCTGACCAATAGTTGCAGGGGGCACAAGGTCACATGACTGAAGAATGTCACGTCAAGGTTACCACCCCAGCTGTACTGCGGGGAAAATAGAATGACGAAGGGAAAGGGTTATCTTTCCTGGCGTGCGTGATGCACTGCGCTCCAAAGGCATTTTGACTGTTTTGAGGATTAATGGCCATAATTCAGAAGCAGCCACATCATCTCTTAAGTGTAGCAGAGGGGAGGGGGTGGGGCTTGAAAAGTGACCCTGCGAAGTCTGGAGGAGTCAGATAGCGCTTTGGATCGATGCCGTTTAAAGGGGTAATCAAATCCCTCGCAATTATACCGGGCCTGTGATCCTATTGTCCTCCGGCCAGGTCTCAGGGCACTGGCCTGGGAGCGCGCTCTCCCTTCGCCGTTTCCTTCCTTTATCCTGATGTCCTAGCGCAGCGCCGGCACTCAAACTTTGGCTTGTCGAAATTGTTTCAGCAGCGAAAGCGAGGCCTATCTCGTGTGGGTGGGCGGGGAGGCTGTGTGAACGGTAAACATCTTTGAGATATGGGCGCCAAATCATCAGAGAGCCACAGTGACGTGGGTGGGTAGGGGGAGACGGTAAACAAATTCTGGAGATATGGTCACCAAATTATCAGACGGCCAAACCTTGAAGCCCGGAGTGATATGAGCCCGTTGGAACATGATGCCTGAATGTTAAATCCTCTCAGCGTCAGTGAGCACATTAGCCCCGTGGCGAATTGCGAACGGGCAGCGGAACAGGCTGCTTATCAGGTTTTCCTCCTCAACCGGAGATGTGTTATCGCCGCTTTCGTTTTTCTTTTTCTGATTGTGTGCGCGGTGTGGTGTCGAGCTTCTATATGCCATCAGCAGCACGGATATAAAGTCAACACGAGCCACAAATTGTGAGGTGAGTGTGTGTATGTTTGTGCATGTGTGTGTGTGTGTGTGTGTGTGTGTGTGTGTGTGTGTGTGAGAGAGAGAGAGAGATCGTGTGTGAGAGGATATGTGTGTGAGTGAGTCTGTGAATGAATGTGTGTGAATGATTGAGGGTGTGACAATGTCCAAGTATGGCAGTGAAGGTACATGTGTGTGAGTATGTATGTGTGCATGCACACGAGTGTAACGCAGATGTACGCGAGAGAGTGAGTGAGCGAATGTAAAACATTTAAATGAGTGAGTGTGTGCGCGGGCACACACAAGTGTGAGAATGTGTGTGTGTGTGCGCGCAAGTGTGAATATGAGGGTGTGTGTATGCATGTGTGTGCAAGCGAGTGTGAGTATGAGTGCGTGTGTGCGAGTGTGAATATGAGTATAAGTGTGTGTATGTGTATGTATGCGTATAGAACGTGTCCTCACCACGTCCACCGTGCTGAAGACGTGGCAGTAGTGATGGTTGGTCTGCAGGTCCTTGGTGATGTAGGCGAAGGTGCACAAGTCTTCAGGGTCCTGAGCAGCGCAGGAGATGTTCCGAATCTCGTGCTCTGCGATGATGTTCTGGAGGGACAGACAGACAGACGGACAGGCATCACCGTCCCACTCCGAGCGATCTCCCAGACAACCCCCTTCCAAGCCAGAGCGAAAAATCAATACCTTTGCAGGAAACGAGGCCAAAAATAAATAACCAAATTGATATTACAGCGCCGTCAAAATTGCCGTCGTACAACGCTCCTTTCATGAAAGGTCGACCCATCATGTTTTAGACAGGTTTAACAGAAGGGGTGACCTTTCGGAGGCGGGACTGCGGGGGGGCGGATCAATACGATCGCAGCCATGTGATCCTGGGGCAGCCGAACTGCGGGAGCCCCCGTCTCCGACACCGAACCCTGCTAATTCCACAGACGCCTCGGCATGGATTAGCTGCACCCCCACAGTGACGTGAAAGGCTGGGGTCAGAAGTAACAGGCACAACGCAGGAGTGCCCAACTCCACAGCAACCCGCCTCTTAATCAGCTAATTGAACAAATGACTTAATCGGGACGGCTTTCGCTTTCCTTCACTCTCGAGAAGCAGATGATTTAATGACCTCTATAAAACTGACTGGCATCGTGTACTCCCGATATAAAGAGTAAGTGCACCCACTGTCTCAGCCTGTCTCCGCCTACTACACAATTTAGAAAAATACTTTGTGGGGTGAGTGAGGGAAAGGGGGGAGGCGGAGGAGGTGTGTCCGTCGTCATTTGCATAAATGAACGTACAAAGTACAAATTATTTTGTATAACTCGGATCAAACTGTCAAACTAGACGTTGCAGATCAAATATGAATCAAGATTTAGCTAAATATTTTCAGAAACATATTTTAGTGGACTATTTAGGTGGAATAAGAGAGTTTATGAACAGGATGCCACATTGTTCCGGTTTAAAAATCCGGAGCCGAAACAAAAGGATCGTAGTGCGTCTAACCAATCAGGTGCCGGCTATTTCCGTTGTGGGCGACAAAAATTATCCATATGATGGAGAGGTACCTCCAAAGAGGTACTCTGACATCACTATTTGGGCGGGGGCAGTGTGGGGAGCAGAAAGAAAATTTCAACCGTTAGAGGCGAGCACCAAGACGCTTCTTATGATATACAAGGTTAATTCAGAATTGTTGAAATAACGGAATGGATGAATAAGTTTCATTATAAGGTAGGTATACAACACATTTACAGCTTAAAAAAAAGTGATCTAGAGTGTACTTACCCTTTAAATGTTACAACAAAAGAGATAACTCTTACTAAGGCAAACACACACACAAAAATCTAAGAGAAGAAAAGGTATAAAAGAAACAGAAAAATAAAGCCTTTGGAGTGCACTATAATGTTTAATCTCCCGTATTTCACATTACTAGACCCATCGAGGAGAGCGCCTTAGAGGAGCTGACAGTCAGTCTGGACTACCCACCTTATTGGCTGCGTCGATGAACTTGACCCCTTTGTATGTAATGGAGAGGATGATGGTGGGGACCTTCCTCATCTGCTCTGTTGACTTCTGCGAAGGGGGGAGGGGGCGGGGCCGGGGGAGGGAAAAAAAGACCGGGGCTGAGATTATTCATTGAACGAGGTGAGCGGGCGGGTGAAACTCAAAGTCAGACAGAACACAAAGACCTTGAGTGACACAGGGGAGGTTCGCGCTTTCCAATCCATTAACTTCCCAATGATCACAGGTGTGCGCTGTTGCTGAGGGGCTGAACCCAATCACGTCTCAGACAGCGCTTCAGCACATGATGAGAATGTGTCCCGTGTGCACGACAGCCGCCCTCACAACAAGCACTCATAATGAAGCTGTAGTGATCCACATTCGCTACTATTTGGCTGTGTGTGTGCGCGTGTGTGCGTGTGAGAAAGAGTGTGTGTATGTGTGTGTGAGAGAGAGAGTGTGTGTATGAAAGTGTGAGAGTGTGTGTATGTGTGTGTGTGAGAGAGGGTGTGTGTGTGAGTGAGTGAGAGAGTGTGTGTGTGTTTGAGAAAGAGTGTGTGTGTGCGCGCGTGTGTGAGAGAGAGTGTGTGTGCGTGTGGGTGTGTGTTACCAAAGTTACACAGCAAAGCACAGAGGACAGTGTGCTTGGAAGATGTACTGACACCATAATGATTTCTGAGTCTGCAAACTCACCTTTCCTCTCAATAGCACAACTCCTCACTGGGCAAACCGGAATATGAAAACATAAGACGCCTTTCCTACACCATAAACAGCAGGGCAGATGAACAAATCCAAGGTATGGGAAGGAAAGCGTGTCATTCTCAAGCCCAGTGTCAGACCTCTCATTCAGTGACGCAGTCTCGTAAGGCATTAGCTGATTGAAACACATAATTTAAGAGGGTTTCAGTGCCAGCGCTCCCACAGGCCGGTGGGCTCTGAGGACGGACGCAGTAAAGGATGATGCAAGGCGACAGCAACTTGGATTTCGATACTTCTACCTACCCTACACTTGGGAACATTGTGAGGAACCTCAAGGCTTGCCACAAGCCCTACCCTACACTTGGGAACACTGTGAGGAACCTCAAGGCTCGACACAAGCCCTACCCTACACTTGGGAACACTGTGAGGAACCTCAAGGCTCGACACAAGCCCTACCCTACACTTGGGAACACTGTGAGAAACCTCAAGGCTTGACACAAGCCCTACCCTACACTAAGGAACACTGTGAGGAACCTCAAGGCTCGACACAAGCCCTACCCTACACTAAGGAACACTGTGAGGAACCTCAAGGCTCGACACAAGCCCTACCCTACACTTGGGAACACTGTGAGGAACCTCAAGGCTTGACACAAGCCCTACCCTACACTTAGGAACACTGTGAGAAACCTCAAGGCTTGACACAAGCCCTACCCTACACTAAGGAACACTGTGAGGAACCTCAAGGCTCGACACAAGCCCTACCCTACACTAAGGAACACTGTGAGGAACCTCAAGGCTCGACACAAGCCCTACCCTACACTTGGGAACACTGTGAGGAACCTCAAGGCTTGACACAAGCCCTACCCTACACTTGGGAACACTGTGAGGAACCTCAAGGCTCGACACAAGCCCTACCCTACACTAAGGAACACTGTGAGGAACCTCAAGGCTTGACAAAAAATAAACAGAAATTGAAAGTGAAAGTGACCACTGTGCGTGAATAGGTGCCAGGGTATGAAATTAACAGCAGCCACCAGCCAAATGCTGGTAAAAGTTTGATTGTGGCTGATAAGATATTCTACTCTAGCAGCCACTTTGGCAGGTAACCAACCAGGTTGTGTTATATTGTAAGAGGTAATGTGGCTGGTAAAATGTTGAAAATGGCTGGTGAGGTGGGGTAGCAGCTCTCCCTGAATGACTTGGGTATCATTTCCCTCATTTCAACTAGGCAAACTCATCAGCCAGGCTTATAGCCAAGCTAGCATTCCCACTGTCCTTTTTGGGGCTTGGCAGGGCTAAGAGACATCTGAAAATGTGGTTCCTTCTGGCCAGAATCGACAAGTGTAGTCATAGCTGTTTTCCTGGCTGACTGCTTTTTTTCTTTTCTTTTTAAAGCAATATACCATGCATGAATTATATGGCAGCCTACCACCGCAGAAGGCCACCGATTTTATTTCATTGTCCCATGGCGCCCCTATTCTTTATTACGGACAGCCTTGACAAAGGCTTTGCCTTATGATATATTTAAAATGGCTGGTGCATTACTCCAATTTGAGCCCAGACTGTTCCAGCTCTTGTCAATCGCTCAGTGAGATTAAATATAGTGTGCTTGGGACATTCTGAAGGCCTTAATCACTGTTTTCTACAGCAGGGAAGCAGGTGATTGAGCGAACGAGCCGGAGGTCAGCGGGAGAGTGAGATGGGGGAAAGGCCCGGAGCTCCTCCTACCCTCATTTTAGCGCAGGCATCTTGGGTGGACTCGGTGCCCTTCAGATCTTTAATGAGCATGGATCCCAGATACTGGGGGGGAGAAAAAAAGGTAAGATAGACACATAGCGGAAGCCTAGTTACACTCAAAACACACACACACACACACACACACACACACACACACACACACACACACACACACACACACACACACACACACACAGAGATGAGAAAACGCACTGCCTCCTGCTTTATTAGAGAAAAGCCACAGAGGATTTGGTGGGTGAATATTCTGTGCGCTGAACCGGCAGAGAATACACAAGGTCTAATGACAGGCAACAGCACAGAATACAGATGTGTTTGACTGCTAGCACTTCTGCCATGGTGAGCCTTAAACTAATGATCTTGTTCTTTTTGTATACGGCTATAGATCTGTCATACATATTATGTCCAGCGTGCCTGATGTGTGTGTGATTTCTCAAAGAGGAAAGAAGAAGAATACATTGAAATCCCAAATAATAATATAAAGTGCGTCACAAGTAAGAACATAACAGGGAATGCAATACAAAAAACATTAAAAGGATGTTTTCTGGCAAGAACAAATATATAAATGACGGCACAGGAAGTGATGTGATGCTTACATTAGCCTCGTAGCCACAGGACTCAAAGATGAGCTTTTCGGGCTGGTGATGCCAGTTCTGCACAGGGGCGTAGGGCGCTGCCAGGCTAGGGGGACGGAGGGTCAGACGGGGCTCCCTTTGTCGGTCGTCATAGCGATCCTAGATGAGATGCACAGATGGGTGTTCAGGGCCTCTCCGATCGATATCAGAGCCGCCAGGCTTTGTATAAAATCCAGTTACTAACTTCAAAAGCACTGTGTGAGTTTGGACCAGCATACTCGAGTGGCCTTATTTCTTCTGCACCACCCAAACAGGACCCTGCAAGTAAAGCTTAAGACCAGCAACACGGGGTGTCTTGGTGGCGTAGCCCGTAAAAGCACCATGCACATGAAACCCTCTCACTCCCTATTCTTCCCGTCTCTCTACACTGCGCTGTCCAATAAAGCTGAAAAGCCCTAAAAATATATAACTTTAAAACCATCAACAGAGCCTTTAGCTTCAGGGAATGACCAGCATTGGAATGACCTTCCCCAGATTGTGCTGGAAGGATTTTAACTGCTTTAACTGGTTAACTGGTTTTAAAAATGTTAAATTTTTTATCCTTGTTCAACACCTTACAATACAAAACCCTGCAATACAAAGTTATACCTCTTAATGTTTTTTAAACTACGTCTTGACAATGACCACAGTCACAAGGCTGACTTCGATGCTTCTTTGCAAATGTTGCGATAGAAAAACAAAGAATGACTTGATTTCCCCCAAGCTGGACAGACAGTCAGACGGGACAGATGCAGCCACTCACGTGAGAGCGATGCCGCTCGCTGTGGGAGCGGTGTGATGTGTCATAGTCCGAGTCGGCACCTTTCCTTCTCCCAGAATCCACTGGGGGTAGAAGCGGGTCCATGGAGCGGCCGGTGTAGGAGTCCATGTGACTGAGTGGGGAAGAGGGCTGGGATACCAGGTCCTGACACTGAACGCACGCACACACGAACACAGACACAGACACACACTGCATTTTAATACACGTTTCCCTGTTGCAGACAAGCTGTGCATGATATCCAGATCCATTGTAAGTGCATGATAACTAATTTGAAAGAATATGTTCAGGAACCCAGCCCAGTAACCTGTTGAGCGGTGGGTCCATGTTGTCTGAAGGCCTGTACGGTAGCGTTTGAAAAGCAGCACGCTGGAAAGCACCATGGTAACACAGCACAGTAAGAGGGCAGTGGTGTGCTTATTTTAAAATTCCCACTTTTTCCATACTTCCCAATAGGCACATAGCACATATCCTGACATGAATGACATTCCGATGACACTGACCTGGCTGCTTCTTGAGAGAATTCCATATGGAATTCCAAACTAACTGTACGTTGTTTAGCCCCAAAGGTTACGATCGATATCGCGAAAAGGCTCATCTCATCACTTTCTTTTTCAATAACACTTAACGCAAATGCGTGCTCATCCAGCAGAGCACTCTCGTTTTTTCTCCCCAAGTCAGCGTTCTCAATCCACACCTGAATTAACTGAGCCTTTTGCACATTTTCTGACATTGAATTTTGAGCGTTTAGCACCGCAAGTTCAGTGGCGCTCACTCTTGCCCTTGGAGTCGCACAGTGTCTGGCTTTTGATCCCCTTAAAATCATAAATAATTTAGAAACCAGGCGAGGCAAGTAAATTGGGTTAGAAGTGCTTATGTATTTATGTAATGCCATCTACTTTGGGACTACCAGTGGAAGTCGCCTGTCAGCTACGTTGGGAACAAAGCTTCGTATGACAGTCAGGAATATTTTTAACTTTACACTGTTCCTGATAAATAAATATGATTTAAAAACCAAAAACAAGCAAAGCTGTGCAATCAGCTGCTTCAACTGATCGATGAAGTGTCGAGTAACAGTGAAAACCTGCTCTCCCTATGGCATACTGGGAAGATGATTCTGCGGGTTGTTATGAGCAACGTGCACTGTGCCTTGCACCCTGCAGCGGAGAGGCGCGGAGGGGGTTCGGAGGTTGCTCACCCTGATTTGGGAGAGGCGTGGGGGCTTGACGGGGGGCTCCTCGTAGGGCCGCTCCGCTAGAGAGGCGATGATGCGTTTCCTGTGTCCGAGCAGCGTGACCTTCAGCACCTGGAGAAATGAGTGACAGAGAAGCTCAAGCACGCAGTCTGAGGTACACAAATACATGCACACAGATGTCCTCACTGTACTGTATCACACCCTACATACAGCACTAAGCTACACAAACACACAAGGGGCACGTCAACTAACCTCTGGGCGCATGGAATGATACCTGTACTGCTCAAATACAAACAAACAAACAAACAAACACAGTCTTACATTGACGATCTCCAGCTCCCACAGGTTCTTCACACAGTCAAGGGAGCGGTAGCCACTGGACAGGAAGTTGTGCAGATACTCCTGCAGGCCCAGCGTGTCGAGCCAGGAGGACAGCGACGTGCTGCCGTCGCAGCCCAGGGCCTTCACCTGCAGGGGGAGACACTGAGTCACATACCTCTGGTCTCATGTAAAGACAGGGAAATGCCTACTGCCTCCTTTGATAAACAGGACAACTGCTCATCAACAAAAAACAAAAACAAAAACAAAAAACACTCCAGGAACAGAAATACTTAGCTTCTTCTGCTCAGAAGTGTATGCTTGAAAACAGGCTACAATTATAGGGCAGCTCAGCTTAGACTTGCCTGCAGATGATCTGATATTAATGTGAAAAGCATAAAATACAAATGTACTTTGTGCTGTCTGTAGGGGGTGTAACTGTACAATGGTCTGCCTTTTAGGGGTAAAACTAGATAAGGGTGCTTGTCAGTTGTGTAATTGTACAAAAAGCTGCCTGTAGGGGGTGTAACTACATAAGCAGGAATTTAGCCTGAGCTTTTCACAGATGGTATCCTGGCTTGTTACTCGAAGCTGGTCAGGTGTAGAAGATGGCTGAACAGTCGCTTGGTATCAGAACCATTTGCTTGCACTGTGCCACCATCAGGAGGGACTAGGGATGGGTAAAACTCAGTAAACGGTTACACGGTAAACAAATGTGTTTACCCATTTAAACGACAAGGTTGGGGAGGGGTTTCTAAATTTGGCACATTTAAACTTAAACCGACGTGCTACCCAAACTATAGTTATAACTTATAGCTATAAGAGGATACAACAGTAATAAGGTGTTGGGTTTACAGAATATTTAGAAATATATATATATATATATATATATTCCACAACATAAAGAAACGAAATACTGAATATTTTATTTTACTAACAACAAAGAAAAAGCCAAGAAAACTTTCCGTTAAGAACAGGAACACCGCTGGTCACGTTTTCATGCCTAGTATTGTCGCACATTTTCAAAGTGAAAGCTGTCATTGATTTTTGCTGAGAATTAGATGCGGTCGGGCTCAAGCTGATAGCGTGGCTGCTACATGGCTCGTCTCTCAGTCACTGTTGAGTGTTTTTATCTTACATGATTTTGCATCGTTCTAGTGCTGTTGAAATATGCTAGCTCAGTGTCGCAAAGTTTACATTTTCTGAATACATTTTATTTTCTGAAATCTGCTCAGTGAGACCGAATGGCACATTTTCTCTTGATGTTTATAAATTCTTTTAATAACGTTGGCACTTAAAAAAAAAAAATGTGTTGAGATTTTCCTAAGAGTTTAGCATTTTTGTTAACGTCTAGCGATTAAATGTTGAGAAGTCACACCCCCAGGAGGGACCCACCTTGGGCAGGGAGCGTGCCGCCTGTAGGAGCTTCCTCCGGTGCCCTGGGTCAGTGATCCCGATCTCCCGCAGGTCCTGCTCCTCCATCACATTACTGCCCTGTAGCGGGACGGACAGACAGACAGACAGGGGACAAAGGAGAGGGCGTACATCAGGAAGGAGCGCATCCATGGAGCTCACGCGCCTTCAGCAACACTGCTGTGACACTGTGGCAGTGCGCTGATAACATGGCACACCAACAAACACACATATACACCTGCTCAGCCTGCTCATACACCGACACACACTCTCTCCCCCCACACACCGACACACTCTCTCCCCCCACACACACTCTCTCCCCCCCACACACCGACACACTCTCTCCCCCCCACACACCGACACACACTCTCTCCCCCCACACACACTCTCTCCCCCCCACACACACTCTCTCCCCCCACACACCTACACACTCTCTCCCCCCACACACCGACACACACTCTCTCCCCCCACACACACTCTCTCCCCCCACACACCGACACACTCTCTCCCCCCACACCCCGACACACACTCTCCCCCCACACACCGACACGCACTCTCTCCCCCCACACACCGACACACACTCTCTCCCCCCACACACCGACACACTCTCTCCCCCCCACACACACTCTCTCCCCCCACAAATGTCATCAATCAGCCCTAAATGAATGACAGCGAGGGCGGGGTCAGTTGGGCCTCAGCGCACAGACTCCACCGCCGCAGCGCCTCATAGCAGACAGCCTCTGAGCCCAGCGCTTTGCTTAACGAGCTACAGCGACGCCTCACACCCTTCAGAGCACTTTGCTTCCTCCAGTAAACATTATTGAGCGTATGTCTGCGTGGGGGAGGTGGGGGCCTTCACGTAGGCCATCTACGGTTCAACATAAAACAATCCCCGGCCTCCCAGACAGGAGCAATGGATGGCTAATCAATAGATCGACCGGTGCGCTGTGGGAGAAAGGGGCTGAATAATGGAAAAGCAGACAAGGTCTATATTGATAGTTGGGGGGAGCAGGACAAAGACGAGATTGGGGGAGAGGAGGGGAGGGGGGGTCCTCAGCTGTCATTCATCAGGTCACTCCCCTTTACCAGTCACCATTTGACAGAGCCAAATGAATTAAACTGGAATTACAAGCCATTACTTGGAAACGCCGGTTATCCGCAAAGTTTGACCGCTTACCCAAAGGATGGAACGGCACCAAAAAGTCAATAGCATGCCTGAGCTATTTCAGGCTATACGTATCTGTGACAAGTTAGTGTGCTCTGGTCACTGGTGCTGAAGAAAAAATGCTTTAGAAAAGAATAAATGATGAGGTATTTAAGAGAGACAAGATATTAAAGTTGCGACAAGATAAAATGGACAGAGCACATAAAAGCAAAAAAATTTAATAATAAAACCAGTTTAAGATTATAATAATTAGTTTGAAGTCAATTATAAGTCTTTGAGAGAGCTGTGTGCTGTTCCATTCTTTCCTCTCATGAGTACCACCTGTACAACGGTGTGGAGGAGGGGTCGGGGAGAAGAGCTGCAGAAGTCAGGGTATGAGTCTGCCGCAGAGGCCGTGGCTGCGAGAGAGTAGGCCGGAGAGCAACAAAGGGAAAGGCTGTGTGTGCGCGTGTGTACGTGTCCATGAGTGCGAGTGTGAGGGTGTGTGTGAGAGTGTGTGAGAGAGAGAGAGAGAGAGAGAGAATGGGGGCCTCTTGAGTCTTTTCATGTGCGGCTCAGGAGGATTTGTGTGTGAGAGAGTGCTGAAGGATTTAGCGTACGCGCCGTGAGGCTGAGAGATAAAGTGTGAGAGTGACTGTGAGAAACCGAGGATCAGTGCATAAGGCTGGGAGAGAGAACGAGAGAAAGAGAGGGGGGAGAGAAAAAAAGAGGGAAGAAGAGAGAAAGGGAGGAAGAAAGCGAGAGGAAGCGAGAGAAATGGATAAAGGGAGAGGGTATTCGAGTACAAGAATGACCATTGCATTCAGTGGATAAACAAACAGTATGCAAAGGCTTTCAGCAGGGCTCAAACACTGTGTGCGTACGTGTGTATCGAGCCTGAGAGAGAAAATGTACACAAGTGACTACAAGGGGGGTGTGTGTTACAGTGTCCAAATGAAGGTCTAACGTCACTGCAACCATGCCTCAAGAGGTAACGGGAAGCCATTATTATTTCTACACCGTCTCGCCTTCGAAAGGCAAGTCTGAACACTCACGAGCCGGAGTGGCAGCAGCTAATTAATCTTCCTCAGGTAAATGACATGGGCTAATAAAGACAGGACGAACTGCCCAGCCCATTCAGGGTAGGGAGCGTGGCACCTTCTCCCAACCGTCAATGCTAACTACGGCGGTCCATTCTGGCCTCATCAGCCATTTCTGCAGCTCAGTAATGCAATGTCTAACACCAAACGCCAGTGCGAAATGCCCACTGTGACAGAATGCCCCGGGCTGTTGACTAAGACGTTATGCGTGAAATGCGACGGGGCCCGATATCGACGCGTTTTACCTCCTCGTAAATTCTAGGAAGAAGGGAAAAAAGAAAAAAGAAAGAGAATAAGGGTTGTATGAAGTCTGGCTTTTACGGAGGACACGTTATCGTCGCTCAGCGCGGGATGTTCCGAGGCGTGTGGAATCCGCAGAGCTGAGCTTGGGCACCGCCGGCGAGTGACGGCGGTCATATGCCGCGGTGAGCGCCGTAATCGCGACTCACAGAGCTGTCAGCGCGATTGAAGTGCGGGGGGGGTCACGATTACTAGTCGTCGCGTCTCCGGATCGACGTGCCTCGCGGATCAGCTGGGCGTGTTGACAGGAGTCACAGGGGTACGGCGCAAAACGGCAGCGCCGAGTGAGGCGGCGCCCATCCCGCTGTGTTCTTCCACGGCACTTAACAGACCTTTTTTGCCTTTTTAGGCAGTGCAGCCACCCCGGGTTGTTGGCACGGTTACGTGGGTGACCTCAGCACAGGGCTTTGGGTTGGCACGGTTACATGGGTGTCTTCGGAGCGGGGGGGTAAACAATCCGGTCTCCATGTCCCGGGACCCTGCCCAGGGCGTCGGCTCAAGCTGCAACACAAGCCGGAAGAGGGCGAACAAGGCCGCAGCGGAGATCGGGTTGCCCTGATGGCCAATGCCCATTTTCCTGGTTTACTCTAGAATATGAGCAATTCAAAATTCCCATAAAAGATTAACCTCGTGGGCATTTGTCATCAGAATTGCACATCTTTTCCTGAACTGAAAGAATCCAACCCCGGTTAAGATTCTTAGGGCTGAGTGTGTCAGCAACACCACCCATTTAGAACCGTGGCACCGCCCTGCGCTTACAGACAAGCTGCTGTGAGGGACCTGTAGGAATCAACACGTCTTCTGCAGCTTCTGCGCCGACATCTTGGCTCTAATTCCCGGGGAGAATTGCTGCGGCATTCCCGAGCTCATAATTCACACGTCTTTTGAGCTTGTGAGCTGGATTTATCAAACAGAGAGAAGCAATCTTTCTCTTCTTTTTTTAAAGTTTTTTTTTTACTACGACAGACGCTACGAAAACCCCCCTGTGCGCCAAGCATAGCTTTCCCTGGGTAGAAGCATGTTACCAAGGAGGCTTCAAACAAACAGCACTGCCCCTCTACGAGGGACACTCGGATTTCAAAGGTCGATGGGACAAAAAAAACAAGGTGGCGTCAGAGACCTTAGTTCACCTCCTCTCAGCCAATGGCTGCACATATACAGCTGGGAAAGGCCAGCTACATTCCTGCTAATATATTCCCACTCACTCCAAGGGCAATGGCGGAACTCTCACTAAGCATCTAAGGGGACATTACAGTCCAGACCTTGGAATGACGAGTTCACTAAGATTTATGGATGGTGGCCGTGGCATACAGATCAACTTGGAGGCCAAATTCGGCTGGGGTTCTGCTGGGGGTGCAGGAGGCTTCACAAAATCAAAAATGAATGGTGACACTCCATGCCATCAATGCACCCCTGATTTGAACCAATCATTGAGTTTTGCTGAGAAGAGCAATATCCTTTGATTGGTGCAAATGACGGACAAGATCATTGTAGCCCACCCATTTACAGGGCTCGTGAAAGCTCACTGTCCTCACCAGTCATTAGAAAAGAAGCTCCCCACCACTCCACAAATCTAGACCCGTTACATAATAGTAAAAGCAATTGCGCACCTGGTGCCCACATAATCCACCCGTACCACCAACTGTGATCAGGAAATCCTGCCAATGCCATTCCACTGATGAGGCTGTGCCCTCTCCAGTCAAAAGCTTTCCCTTTCTTTTCCCTTCTAACAAGGAAAGGAAAGCCTGTATGTGGACCCCAGTAGGACAGATTTAAGACATTTTAAAAGGACAAGACCCATTTGTCAGAAAATCTGCCAGATGTCTAAAATCCTCTATTCGCAATCAATCAAATTCGGAGGGGAAAAGCTGCTCACGTCTCAGTACTGATGGGAAAGAATTTGTACATTAAGAATTTGTACAGCTGTCATTTTAAAACAAAGTGAATTACTGAGGAAGTGTAAAAGCCAGTAATACTGCATTTGACTGCGCATTTGATACTGCAGTAATACTGCATTTGAATTCATGGGTGTCAATATTTGGGGAAAGCTGTGAAGCTAGCTACCGAACCCAGGTTTGTTGGACATGCAAGGCAAGCGGAGCAGATAACCCTAAAGATGGCTTGACTTGTATCACCGACATGCTGAAGAAAGACTACAAACCACCTGAGTGAGACCCGTCAGGTCCATTCGTGCGCCCACCCCCCCAATTCCCCTCACCCCGGCAATCGTCTACACGGCATGACTCTCAAACTGATTCTTAAACACTACGGCGAGTTGCGCTATTTGTCCCTGTAGGAGAGCCGCGAGCATGTTGTGAGTCCATTAGCATTAGCAACGCTCAGAATAAGAGGCAACCTTGCGTGTCTCAGTCACAGCAGGCATCGCACTGTTGGCATCAGCTGCCTTCTTTCAGTAACCATCAGCTTTCAGGTGCCTGCTGCCACCAAGACAATGATGCCATCAAAATCACAAACAAAACAAAAAAATACGTTCAAATAATAAGTGGGGACTAAGTTTTTTGGATGACGCATTGCAGTGAGGGTTTTGCACAATGAGGCGGGTTGCCTTTTAGTCAGGATTTCCCTCAAGCCTTCCCAAAAAATAAGAACTTTTAAAAGATCCATATTCAACACACGTCTGATGGGAAACTGAGCCTTTTTGAGACATGGCTCAAGGAAGTACATACATTTTTTTCAAATGTATCATAGACATGACAGCGTTTCCTGGAAAAGCAACACATAAAATTTGGGACTGGCTTTCCTGGCAAACATGCATTCCGACCTCCTTAAAAGGTGGCACATGTGCCATCAACTGCCACAGAAGCATGACAGCCAACAGAAGCAGCTTGCTCCATTTCAGATTTGTGCAACGTTACACAATTGTTTAAGTCTGCCAGTTGGCAGGCAACTCAAGTTATGTGTCGTCCTCTTTTAGATGCTAGAACACAAAGGGCAGGCAGGTGTGAATTAAGCTGGATCTTGGTGGTTCTGACTGGAGTAGCATTCGGTCCAGTTCTGCTGACCGCAAAGCTGACCCCATACGGTCCAGACACAGTATGGTAAGGGACACTGTGAGCACTAGTCCTGGTCACCACACCCTGCTCCAAAGAGACGCTCCTCTCCATCTCGTGCCCTACTATCCGAACACTTCACTTCAGAAGAACCTCTGAGGAGCTGGCACAAGCCTGAAAGACACCACACAGTGGTGGGGAGATGAAGTTACCAGACTAGTGTATGTATGTATGTGTGTGTGTGTGTGTGTGTGTGTGTGTGTGTCATGGCGTGTGTGGTCAGTGACTAAAACCTGGGTTTCTTGGGTTGATGAAGTGAAGATTATGCAATGCTAGCAATATACATCCATTTGGACTCCATTTGGGGTTTTTGACATGCGTTTTCTCCCCAAACACAAAACATAATAACATAATTGACTATGTATGGTCCAAGGGAATACACATAGATTAATAAATAGTATAAACTATTGTAAATCAGCAGCATCTAGACCCCCACCCCCCCCCCGCATATACACACACACACACACACAGTCAGCAGATAACTGCGCTAAAACAAATTGGATCCAGGGGAATATCTACTTGAATGAAGGAGAAGATGAACAGTACACATTTCTGGAGTACAAAAATTAATTTATTTTCTCAAATGACATCACTGCCCATCACAACCTTCCCCAAGACCCCACAGTTGGCATTTTGTACAAATGAACGCTTCTCATCTCAGCCCCGTCTCTTTGTGAGAGAAATCTCGTCTGACGACTACAGGACAAAAGCCAGGCTGGTATGATAATTTATGGAAAATGTAACAGTTTGACTACGGCAGGCCCGTCCTTTGATGCTTCTGGCATTATTAGAGGAGTGTGAGATTACAAGCAGGGCCACCTCGGGCGATCGTTACCATGGGACTCCACTGACCTCCGTCCCTCCAGTGGAACTGCGTCTCTCCAGCTCCCTTAAAGTAACACGAAAGCGGCGTTCGCTCAGAGGGCTGCCGCCGTGCTCCTTCGGTCGATGTGCCGCTGCTAACCTGCTTCAAACGCACGCGCCCCACGCATTACCGTTACACGCGCCGCGGGAAGAGCTTCTCATTAAGCTTCAACTCAAAGCACAGAGAGAGAGGGAGGGGAGAGACAGAGACAGAGACAGCGACAAAGAGAGAGAGAGAGAGCAACACTATTTGGCTCAGCTCCTCTCCACTCCCTTTTCCGAGTGAATCGAAATGCATCTCATTTATTTTAACAAGGCTTTCTTGCTTCTCCAACTACACAGTACAATCACTGTTATCTCATTGATTCCCACCCCCCCCTTCCTTCCATTGGCACAGCGTGGGCCAGTGCGAGATTGGGGCGCTTTGTTACTGCCTGATGAAACGAGTGCAGTTTAATTAATGGCTCAGGGCTCCATGTGGGTTCGAGCCCTGACCCCTCTCCGGTTCTACAGGGCCCCAGGGCTGTCGGGGCTTGTCAAACAAAAATGGGGAAAACAACGGCGTTTCTTGTAAATGGAGGCCAGGCCGCTGCACATCAGGCCGTCGTCTTTAATGGTCTTTGACTGTAAACCGCCCAAACGCTGCTTCCTGCGACGAGGCTCGCAATGCGATACCTGCCACTGCTCTTCAGAACTCAAGATCTCATTGTATCCACCTATAATCCTGGACTAATCTTATGAGGCTTTGCATAGTCTTTTTTTTACCACTTTTTACAGGTTATCAGGTTGTTGGGAGGTTCAAACTCCAAGGTGCCGACACCCTGCACGACTGCACCACTACACTATGTCACAACACCTTGTGAACTTCGTTTGTTAATGCCTACAGAACTGAATTTGGGGTAAACATACAGTCGTTCGGCAGTTTTCCTCCATTTGTTAACGTATACTCTCCTCGGGCGGCAGTGTAGTATAATGGTTAAGGAACAGGACTTGTAACCGAAAGGTTGCAGGTTCGATTCCCAGTCGGACACTGCCGTTGTACCCTTGAGCAAGGTATTTAACCTGAATTGCTTCAGTATATATCCAGCTGTATGAATGGATAAATGTAATAAGAAGTTGTGTAAGTCGCTCTGGATAAGAGCGTATGCTAAATGCCTATAATGTAATGTAATGATACCCATTACCTCAGCAAAGGCCTGCTGCCAGTGGATAGTGTGCCTTGGACAGAATCGGAGGAATCCCATTTCCCCACCTTTCAGCCAGGAGCCAGGCTTTGAGGAAGACTCAAGGGCGACTGCCTTCCATTCTTAATTAAGCGCCACTCCTGCACTGACACTTCATAAGAAAGATGACTGGCGGGGAGCTGTTGTTCTGACAGCTCGTCCCTGGCTCCGCGCTAGGGGGAATGATGATCCTACGCTGTGAAATCCAGAGTTATGAGATTTCCTGAATATGGGACACAGGGTGGGGGGGTGGGGTGGGTGTGTGTGTGTGTGTGGGGGGGGGGGGGGGGGGGGGGGGGGGTAGGGGGGGGGGTTAATGTGCCCCAGCTGAGCCCTGAGATATCAGAGGCTTCATTTCAAGTTCATCTGCTGACGGACACAATTTTAATTAGCTTGAAAGGGGAATTAGTTTGCGAACTGCGCTAAAAATAACACCCCCCATCGCATCCCCCCCAAACACACACGCGCACACACACACACACACGCACACGCACACACGCACACGCACACGCGCACAAACAGACAAACCCTCCTTGGAATATCAGATATAGGAGCAGAACGAAAACAGCTGGCAGTGACTTCAGTAAGCCTGAGTGAGTCTCCAGCGTTACATATGCGGTAATGACGCTGACTGAAACCACGACGCCGCTGTATCGCCCTATAGAATTTCCGACAAACATGAACATGACCACAACAGTCATTTCATCCCAGAATCCTAGCCTTTTAAGAGACAGGCTACCCAGAAATGTAAGACATAAATGTGGTCTGAAGAAAGCTGACCCTAATGACTGCCGAAAGATTTCTATGGGTGGAGAAGACAGGGGAAAAAATGCTACAAAAAAAAAAGAGAGAAACTTGTCATTGTCTAAATTCTTCCCAGGATTGGGTGCGGAGGACTGAGATTTGATAACGAGCAGCAGCATGGAAATAGAAAGAGAAATAGAGAGGCTGATAGAGAAAGAGGGGGAGATAGAGAGGGAGGGGTAGGGCTAAGAGTACAGACGCACGCCCTGAGAATTCAAACACAGGTACTGACATCAGACAGTCTTCCCCGCCCCCACTCCCATACTCTTCTTAAAATAGAGTCGGGATTGCTTTCTTCATGGGGGGGGAGGGGTGCTCTGTCTTTGACGTCGCTATGCTAAGGTAAGGGGACCAATTCAAGCCCGCAGACGTCAGAATCTTCGAGCCTGTTAAGTGCCAATGCTAATATGCTATGCCTCGGTGTGTCCTCGCTCTGGCTCCCCGGGTCACACGAGGCGCAATCAGACCGGCAGGGCGCGGTCTGTGGGCGCGGATTAAGAGTGTGGCCTACCTGGGGAGGGGCCACAGTTTGAGCTGAGATACTGAGGATTTCGGTAGCCAAGTTACTGGACGATACACACAAACACACGTCTGGCGGTGATGAGGAAGGGTGTCATTGTCCCTTGCGGAAAACCAGTGATTAAGCCCGGCGTGTGGAAGCTGATGTCTGGGTCAGTGGAGAAAACGGGAGGATAAACACGCCTGCTTTTCCTGGGCCTTCGGTGTGATAGGTGGCAGAAAACTTGTTAGCGTGGTACACGCCCCCTGGCTCCAGGATTGCTTAAAGCTATTTCATCTGCCTATGAAAAGATACGAAAAAAAGATCTACACCGCAATGCATGGCTGCACTTGTAGCTGTTGGCGTACTCGTGGGCTGCTTCCTTTCCGGACGCAATTAGGAGTTAGCGCCAAGTGGCTGGGGAGCTCAGTGGGTCCCCGGGAAGTGTGAGAAGAGCCGGGCCCCCCCCTTCCCAGCATGCTCCTCTCTCCAAATCCCCCCTCCCCCCCAAGGGGGTCTCCTTGCCTCAGTCTCATTAGGATGTGAGTGGACCCTGGTTTGCACTCGCAGGGGACGCTCCCTTGAAAAACCTCAGTGAGTCAGCAGAGAAAGAGAGAGAGAGAGAGAAAGAGAGAGAAAGAGAAAAAGAGAGAGAGACAGAGAAAGAGAGAGAGAGGGAGAGAGAGAGAGACAGAGAGAGAGAGAGAAAGAGAAAGAGAGACAGCCTGTTCCTCTGACAGCCCAAATCCCCCGTACTGTAAACCACAGACATCCACACAAAACGCACCCAAGCAATTAACGCTTCAGGCTGACCTTAGCGTATGTCTGGAGAAGCACAAGCTGTAGGAGGTGTTAGCGTTACACCCCATCTGATCAATGTGAAAACTAGTCTTGCTGCAACGGTAGAAACAGTTGCTTCATAGTCCCCTGAGGAGCGCGCATTTTGCGGATTCCTTTAGAGGATACTTACAGGTTTTTATATTGCTGCTTTTAACCTCATTTGCAGAACCTGTGATTAATATTGATGTAAACTGCATACCTACCATCATAAAATGGCATCAATGAGTGCTTGATCTGCGTCGGTAGAAAGAGAAAAAGGCCACTGTGTCACAGGATTTTTGGGGCGAAGAGGCATTCATTAGCCACAGAAGATAATGAAGATGCTCACTGGAAATCTTGCTACGAAGCCTTTCTTTGTGCATCATCCTTTGAGCACATATGCGCACATATAAACAACACTTCACCACAGACTTGACACTTCACTCAAACCTGCACCGAGCAGGACCCATCGGCGGAGAGGGTTGCAGGGAAGACGGGAGACGTCAAAGCGGCCATCCCACTCACGCTCGCCAAGATGCGAGACGTCACCGCTGGATCGCTCCTGGTTGGGGACCCGTTTCTATGCCGATGGAGCACCGCTCCCCGTTTGTAATTGCCCCGGACGCTTCGGCCAGCTGGGGCCTCCTCCATCTCCGCTATCAATCCTCATTACCAGTGTCCGGGCCAAAACAATACCGGAAAAACAGTGTGTGTGTTTGTGTGTGTGTGTGTGTGTGTGCGCGTGCGTGTGGGGAGGAGGGGGGGGGGGGGGGGGGGGGGGTGATAACCTCGTTGGCCCGGCAACAGCAGCCAATGGATTACCCAGAGACCTGTGCTGATTGCACCGAGACACCAGCTGCTGTTCGGACGGGGCGATTGATTGCGAGCCGGAGTGCAGCAGCAGGCTTTGTATTGGACGAGTGGCTGCAAGGTCAAAGGTCGGCATGCCGTGGGGCCTTTGAAGGCCTTTCCATCTCCACGGGGCCGTCTTAAGGGAGCATTCTGGCCCGGCACGGACAGGACAATCAACCTCCCAGCCCGTGGGCACCCTGGGCAAAGAATCGATTACGATTCATCACTTAGCGTGGTTTCCCCCTCAATATGCTGTTGATTTAAACTCAAGCTTCAAACTTAAGGATTTTATTCCTCCTCTTAAAGCAACATGGGGAGAGACTCAAATGCACTGGGCAAGGCATTGGAAGCACGAGTCTCATCCAGACCCGAGTCAAATTTGATATTTCAAATATTTCAATTCTTTAGATACCGGCAACATTTTAGAATATACTGCTTGAGAATTCTCACAAAACGTTGGTGAAAATAGAGGTTTCTTTTAAAATGGTGAGCATTCAGTATTTCAAATAATTATTTGACACAGGTTTGGGCTCCTCACAACCCTGACTGAAAATCCTGTGAGCACGGAAGATTCCGGCTACATGGCAACGGCAGCCGGCCCCCGTTCCTCCTGTCCTCTGCCACACAGACGTCCTCCCCACTCAAACCTTGCTGACTGCTCTGTTTGCGCTGCGGTGACGTGTTCTGGGCTGCGGGTCTTTTGTGCTGGCAGAGTCACTGTAAATATTTAAAGGAAATAGATTGAGGGAGAACGCCACAGCGTTGAGTTGGGGGGCGGGGGGGGGGGCTCTTCATCTCTAAATGTACACCCAAAAGCAGTTTTTCCCCCCACAAACCATCCATTTAACAGCACAGACACTGTCAATTAGACCAGCCTCACCAGAACTTCAAAGGAAATCCTGAAAGCTAGATTAGACACTGAACTCTATTATATAGCCTGCTTTAACTTAGTCAGATCAAAGGGCTTTAATGTGGATGTGTCTCCATGAATCTAATATAAATAAAGACATTACATGTACAGGGGGGAGGGGGGTCCGAGATCAGTCACTGAGCACCAGCTTTACTGTGGATATCAATGCCACCTTTATACAGCAGAGTTCTTCGAAACTGATAATTGTGAATGATTGCCATATTAGATTTACCCATAATGCCACTGGCACCAAACATTAGCATAATGAGTATTTACCTTGAAGCATTCCACCAGCAGATCGCTAGCTGCTTTTTATACATGCTCAAATGCATATTAGACAAAGGTTAATGAAAATAGTATCGTGTTGTTAACTGTATGGAACAACGTATTTGTAAAGTAACCACTAAAAAAAGAACATTGCGCTCATTTACCATCCAGCTGAGTGAGTCTTCCACTTTTACCTGTGTGCTAATTTGTATTGGCTGAGGTCACTGTTAGGTTTAAGTCTGCTGGAATCAACAACTTGTTTTCTGTTTAAATTGACAACTCTACATGTTAGTTTGATCTGCTGCTGGTTACGAATGCGAATACTGTGCCTCCTCTGTGGTACTGCTGTGCTTTCTCTATTCTCGACGGCAACTTTGATATACTTTGTGATTCGCTCTGGATAAAAGAATCTACCAACAGCCAATAATTTACGTTTGATGTGATTGATGCTGACAGGCGTGTCACAGAGCACACGGCAGAGAGGGGAGGAGTGCGCTTTCTGAGTGGCGGCGTGTCATTATCCGGCGCCCTGAGACCGGCCTTAACAGCTAGAGGCCTTTAAATCAGATGAAATCTTACAGGAAGCTAATGGAATCACCTCAGGGGGCAGAAGTTCAAATAACAATTTTCAATAAATGTGTTTCCTTCCATCTTTAAAAAGGTTAAAAGCCTATTAGCATGTATCCAACTCCACTTAAAGGTTTAAAGCCAATTGAAAAACAGCTGAAAGTCAAGTTATTGGTTGTTCTTGCTTATGAAGCTCACACTTGGTAGGATTTATGGTTTATGGCTATGTCAAACTCAGCGCCTTTCCTTGGTTTGCACTCTTTTATAGTGCAACCCAGTGGAACACTGGAGAGAGAAAAAACACTGGAGAGAGGAAAGGAAGAAGAGGAAAGTGAAGGAGAAGAAAAACAAGAAGAACAGAGAGGGTGTCATGAGAGGGAGAGAGAGTGAGAGACAGAGAGAGGTCGGCGGGGGTGACACTCACCATGAAGCGCAGGTCGTCGAAGCCGTTGAGCAGCAGCTTGCTCTCGTACTGCGGCAGGCCCACGTGCTCCAGCCAGTCGCCCACGGGCTGGTCCAGGCCGCGCCCACCTGCCGAGAGAGGGAGGCGCTTGAGCAGGGAGAAGCCGTTGAGCCGGTAGCAGCGGCACTCCGAGGACGAGACGTGGCACTGCCACATCATTCTCGGCCAGCGGAGGCGGGTGCAGAAGCACCAGGAGGGCAGGGGAGACAGCGTCCAGGCCGGGAAGGGGCGGGTCCCGCGGGGAAGGCGGGGGCCCAGCCGCTGACACCGGGTACAGTGTTATCCACGTGGGGAGGGGCGGAAGGGGAGGGGGTCTGGTGGGATTTGGGGGAGGACGATAGGTCAGGTCTGTTCTGCTCTCCCCCGAACTTCTGGTCAGTGCGAGCAGGTGACAACGACGCGGTACTGCAGCAGAGTCTGGCAGGACGCTAACATGGCCTGGGGCAGCCAGCCACTGCCAGAGTATTAGTTATTTCCTTTCCTTAAAAGTGGCAAAGCGCAAACGTACACTGGTCTCTCTTTAGGAAACACTCCACACGCAGAGACACGCTGCGGATAAGGGGGTGCGACTCCTCACATTCAGACCTATCAGTCTGGGGGTGTATGACCCCATGAACCAAATGCCACGGCTCAGCTGGTCCGCACTGGTCTGCGTTTTTTGTTTTTTAATAAGGAACGTTTGGAAGGCCCTTTTCAAAGCGAGCGGGAGAAGCGTGGTCCTCCAGCAGCCCCTCCTCCTGGGGTCCCACCCGTGCAGCTCAAGTGCCAGCTGGAGCTGGCTAATTAAGCTAACGATGTCTGCCTGGCCGACCCCTCTCACTCTCGCTCCCCAAAATTCGCCGAGGAATCACCCATCCAGATCACATGACCCTGCCCAAATGTGGCTCAGGAGAGACGGCAGAAGGCAACGTAAAGCACAGTTTATATATAGTCTGCTTAGAGCCACTTCATTACTCCTGATTAATGATAAAGGGTTAACTCGTTGCTTCCACTACGTTGACTACACTGGACAAAAAACAGCAAACCACTGACTCTCCAAGCCTACAAAGTTAAGACAGACACTGTGCTTCCAGTGGAAATATGTAAACAACTTAACATAATATACCGACAAGCATAAAGCAAAACTCCAGTTTTAACCTTACAGCAGTTTCATTCACAAGGTAGACCTCCTCTTAGACCCAGTTTAAAGATAAGCAAATACCACAGAACCAAAAATACACACTGTCAAATAAATTAAGTCCATCAAACCAGACCACATGCCATCTTCAACTGAACAGTTGGTACAAAACCATGTAACAAGTCAACAAACTACAACAAAATCCAGCTCTGTTATGTGAATAAAGAGAGCTTCCACTGAAACAGATCAAGGTCTGTCTACCTGTGATGAAAATTTGAGGTGAGCCCAGATTCCAGTAAAGTTTAACACTTAGGGAGGAGAAGAAAGAAAAAAAGTCTAAGGCGCAATTAAAGATACTCAGGCTGTCGTGAAGCGCCCAGAAGGAGACAAAGAATCCCGAAAAAGCTGGAGCTAATCCCCGTTTTGTTCCATTGATGATGTCCACCCGTTAATAGATCCTGGTAGCCTGGCCCCTGGGGGTCTGATCGGATGTCCTGCCCCGCGGGAAGCCGCAACGGGCCGCTCTGTGAACGATACCGCCGACTGAGCGTCCGCTAACCCTCCGGCTCGGTGCGTAGAGCGGGCGCCTGGACGAGCCTGGTGGCGCTTTAACCCCGCCGTGTCAGTGTCCCGACGCCGCCGCCGCTCGCGATGCTCAGCACGTCCCCCCTCCCAGGTCTCCGTTGCGCGCCGTCACGCTCCGTTCCGCTACGCTCGGCTCAGCTCTCTACAGTGCGAGGCGTCTGTGCGCGAGATCCCACAGGCAGAGGAGGATGTGTCCTTCCATTGTCTTGAATGGACAGAATTCTGCCGCCCGCAAACCGTCTCCCCTCCCGTCCCCTCCTCTCTCAGTCTCATTCACTTTCTCTCCCTCTCGCACTTGCTGTGTGTGTGTGCGCCCGTGTGTACGTCTGAGACTGCAGGGCTGCTGATCATTGTGAGAAGGAGCAGGCTGCCGCTCCGCGCTACAGACCTCCGTAGCCCCCCCCCAGCCCCTCCCCCCTGTCGCTCGCCCCATCCCAGCCTCGCTCGCTCGCTCCCTCTCCCCCCTTCCTTATCAGCGTGACTCGGCTGCGCACAAAGGACATCGGAGCCTTGGGAACGGTCAACGCTGTGGACCATCGCTACCTCTTCCAGGAGAGACGCAAACACAACCCTGAATTCTAAATTGAGTTTGCAGCTAGAGGGTGTCGGGGCTTGTGTATCAGCGCAACGCACTGAGGTGAAAAACCGGCACTTTCCCGAAGCTGTGTTTCTAGAATACCTCGTATAAGACCCTATGGGTCTCGTGGTCCCACGTCATCTGATGAGGACGGCGCAGAGGGAGGGTTCATGCTGTGGCTGTTTGGGCTGATCAAACACAGGACGTTTCACCCAGCTACAGCACAAACCGTCAGCGCAGCATTGTGCTCCATGGCCTTGACTCAAATCCTGACTGTGCCAAAGCCGATTGGCCAGGAATACCGCAGGGAGATGCATGAAAAGTGTCCAAAATGTCCCACAAAGTTCAGGTTTCAAGTGAGCAGGACACCCCCCCCCCCCCCCCCCCCCACCCCCCCCACCTTGCAGAGCTACTGCAATTGATAAAAGTAAAATTCTCAGAAAAATACAAAACTCCTCCATGGAAATGCATTTACGTTAGTACAGACTTCACTTTGGGCAACATTTCCCTCAAACTACCACCAAATAATTTTGGTAATACTAGTAAAACAAAAGTTCCTCAGTCTCCAAGACATGACCTACCCTTGGTAACCTACCCTACGGTAACATTGCCACCAACACATAATATATTTGGGGGACTGTTCGGGAATTTGCTTTTCCAATCTATTCATTGAATTGAGAGGAACGAATCACCAAGAAACATTAAAGTATGAACTGCTTTTGTACTTTAACTGCTGTGGCCAGACATGGCTCATTAAATACCCATATAATCACAGGCAAACGTTCACTACACTCCTTTGTATAGAGTATTCGAGTCTAATGTCATCACGCAGTCAGTCATAAGCATCAATCATATGCCTCGTTTCCATAACAGCTCTAGCAGTGTCTGCGAGTAATAACAACTAATTAACTGCCACTCCCTACACCGGCCTCTCCTCATGCTAATCGCGCACATGATTAGCCCCTACTACCCTCAAGCAGCAAGGCTGTGATTGGATGAGGTTGGACAGTGAGGGGAAGGGGGGGTTGGGCTCAGAGGGAGCAGGTAGGGAGGGTATCTCAGGAGAGGGGGGGCTGACGCAGTTCACCGTCACCGCTCTCCTGGACAGAAATGGCTCCCCGCACGGTCATTCATCACGTTGCCTCGTTCTCCAAAGAAACACGGGCAGCAGTGAACTCATTCATCTGAGGCACTAATTGCACAAAGCAATACCCGGCCTTCACACCGACTGAAGCTTTATTCACTTTCCGTTGTTGTAATTAAGGAACTGTCGACTTGGAATCCTCGACACTGTGTATACCTTGCTTCTTTTTTTTTTAGCAATATAAAATTCTTCTCCACATACAAAATTCTTTAAGAAAGACTAATTTTACCTTCCTTTGTTATGTTTACCCTTCTTTTTCAAAGCCTATATGTTATTCTCCATGTGTCCCGCAGCTCTTTTTGTTTCGGGAGCCTCTACGGTAACTGCAGTTAAAGCCCCAGTAAATTCTCAGGCTGAGAATCCCGACTACACCCCCTTCCCAGCAGACACACACAACAATCTCTGCGCTTGGCTCAGTGGCTTTTTTTTCCCTGAAATATGCAGTGTGCTGCTGAGCTGTCTGTTGTGTGTCATGGGGCTTGTGTCGTGCATTAGCCAGGCTCCCAGTCGTGTGGCAGTTTTGGAAGGATAATGCGAAACTTCACGGCGGAAGCCTCTCTGATCAATCTGCTCTGATAACAGACGTCTGAGAGGGTTCCAGGCGGACAAGGCCGGACAGATGCTCTTAAATTTTACGGCCACCGGCAGGGCCCTGACATCTAGCATCTGCTCACAGCTAACAGCAAGCACGAGAGCAAGTTATGACAAAAGAGAGAGAGGGGGGGAGAGGGAGAAAGAGAGTTAGACAGCATGAGAGGACCTGCGCTTACATAAGAGACAGAGACAGCCCAGTGGCTCTATCATGACCCAGATCTCGCACACTAAACCCCTTCCAGTTATAGCTATCCAGCCGGGGTGACAATATCTCACAGGTAAAGGGCAACTCATTATGGAATGAGAATTATCAGTGACAGTGGGGCTGGATGTTTTTGTCAGCTACAGCATGGATCTGGGTCAAGGAGCCCATCAGGTACCATTGGCCAGCGGGGTAAGGGCAAAGCCCAGTCTAGACCACACCACTGGAGGTGCAAAGGGTGTGAACAGCAACCGAGAGAGACCCATTTCATAAAATGTCTAATTTTGCTACGGGGATTAAATTAAAATGCGTGTCAACTTAACATCTGCACAAAATTTGGATATTGAAAAATCTCCAAACTAACAAAAAAAAAAGGATAAAACAATTGGCATTAATCCCTAGAAAATAGTGATGTATGTATTTTCCCTTAATTCTTTAAGTGCATTCTACACAAACTTAAGATACAGGGGGCTACCTGCATGCTGTTAACACCTGTACTCTCAAGCGGATTATCCCGCTAACACATTACGGGACTCGCAGCAGAGCTTTGATACTGTAGCAATGTGATAACCGTTTATGCATGACCTGGGTTACAGTGAGCTCCAAAATGCAGTGTAGAAACTCGAAAAGCTTTCCCCATTGGAAATGCATATAAAACAGCTCTCTGCTAACCGCTGCACAGTCCTGGAGAGCTATAATAACTTTGGGGAGAGGCTGAATGTTCTTAACTAACAAACTTCCTTCAGAAACAATCCACATCTGTTACTGTTATTTTCGATGAGCTAAAAGATTCAAATGTTTCATCATATTACCCTCAGCAGAGATGAAGACGGTGTCATGTGCTGATGAGTCTTAGAAGGCTAATGGCCTGAATTCGTCCCAACACGTGAACAAGCTAATTGGAGAGGAGCTACCCAATCATAGCCTCTATTCTCTGCTTACTTACAACAGCAAACCAGACCAGGACAAAAGCTGCATGGCTTGGGTTTTGGTTATTTCTGACAAAAGAGTAGAAAGTATTTGTTATAAATCAAGGTTACGAGAGAGATCTTAAACTGAACCCTAACCCTACATCCCCAATAGCAGTCAAGACGGTGCTATACTGTACATCAGCCAAGACGGCGGCTGGGTCACGTGACCCCATCATGCCCTGAACTCTACCACAGCTGGCGTGTTACTAATTCACAGTGATCGATGGAGCCCATCATTTTAGAGACGCAGACCGTAGCTCAGTCAACCTTGGGAAGACCCTGCGGTCACCTTGTGCATTTAAAAAGAAAAGTAAAAGTGCTCAAACAATATTAATGCCACCCTTCTGGAAAGCAATGAGAAAAACACCCCAGGGGTGCTCCTTCAACCCAAAATTCTAAGGATCTGGCCGTGTGGCACTCGATCAAAACTGCTCACCTGGACAGATTTAGCACAGAGCAGATCTCCCCTTCGAGGAACCAATCACTGATTTAGCCTGAGAACAGCAATGGATGGCCTTACCCGCTCATGGCCCCCCTGCCACACACCACACACACAGCCTTTCACTGAAAGAGACATGATGCACTGGGGAACACTCAGTTGTTCGTAAAGCGAAGAGAAGACTGCTTATACTTTGCCTCACTACTGGGGATGGCGGAAGGTCACTGACTTGATATTCCCCTGTCCCCCTTCTCATAAACCCAGCTGATTTAAACTAACCCTCCTGCCCCCACCCAAACAGACTGCTCTTTGCACTTATTCAGTTTCACATATACTAGTCAGACACAAGCATCATTCTGTTCTCAGTGTAATTCACTTGTCCGTATTGAAGAGCCGATGCCTTATTTTAACCTATTAAACTCTTCAGAGCGATCAAATAACCAAAAAAGGGGTCTCTTTTTAGTTGGGACCTAGCCTATAGAAACTATAGAACAGGAGTCAGTAAATTTTCCCTCCTTTGTACAGTTATAGGGTGCATACGCCCACCTTAGAGTGTAAAATTAACCCAAACTGAAGCTTACGGCAGAAAAAAAAACAACACTCTTCTAGCAATGTCCTGATTGTCCTTTGCAGTTAGGGAGTGCGAAACGTACCTGAGACAGTCGACTGCTGATCTCTGGAGAAGTCGATTCCAGCTCCAATCAGGGTCATGATCTTCTCAATCTGAAGAGGAGAACAAACAGCGTCAGGCCAGACCAGACCTGCTGCTATACTCCGCCAAAGGTCCAAGAATCATCCCGCCAAGCCCCCACCCTTGCCCCACTCTACCCATAAGGCCCTGACCAAGCTCTTCTGTCCGTTCAAACATGTCATATGCCAAGGCTCTCATCTCCGGGGTGTAATGGCAGGTCAAAAGGTTCCCCGAGCAAATGTCTTGTAAATCTCAAGGCTCAGAACATTCTACGTTTCCCATTAATATACAGCCGATTTACAGAACAATAAATATTATGAGTGGTGAACAAAAGACAAAATATGATCTGGAGCACACGCTTAAAATCCATCATATTCGAAGTGAAGTAAAAGACTACTCCAAACTGATTCAATTAATCTAGAGCTGCTGTGAATCCAGACCGTTTCGGTGAATTTAATTTAAATCAGAGACATGATTCATTCTTAAATAAAGAAACAAAATACATTACAATAATACAATACAACAATAACAAAAGCAAAAAATGGAAGAGTTGAAAGAAAAGTCTCAATTCTGGGACCCCAGGGTTTTCTTTTCTTGGTTGCTAAGCACAGGATATAACAGTTATTGAGAGACCCATGCAAACCCAACACCGGCCAAGCTGAGGAACGAATGTGGCGACCCCCCCCCCCCCCCCCCCTTCCCCCTGCAGGGCATGCACCAGACTCACACCACTGTTCACCCAGTTATGGGTTCAAACACGCGTTCCATTCACACATGCAACCAATCACCCGGCAAGGGGGTCGAACACACTATTCGTCATGGTCAAATCAACCAGTGGTCCCTGCATGTCCCTCTCAGATTTTGATGAAACTCCATCATAATAATCCATTGTATGAAATATGAACACACACAAAAAATTTGCCTTATACGACATGTCGTTTCCAAGATATGGCCTCCTGAAATTTGCTCAAAACCTCCGTCTTTCGCGCTCGCGAGTCGTGAAAACGCTCAAATGTGATTTTTTTCCGACTTTGGAAGCTTATAACTTGGGATTGGTAACAGCTATAGAGCTGAAACTTGGTATCCTAACTTACTTTCTTCCGTTTTGCACGAATCTGCCCGGATTACTTGTACCCCCTTCCCTTTTCAAGTTACATGCACCCAAAGAAGCCACTTTGTTCAGTCGCACATGATTTTCGAGGTCACCCTGTGCGCATACGAGTGAACATAAACATCCAATATCAGATATATGTGTATCTCTATTGTCACAAGCAAGTACAGGCTAATCAATTCATTTGTAAAGGAATTACATCCATCCAAAGTTGGGTCCGGGTAAAAAAAAGTCAAAAACACAACCGTCCGTCTTGTCAATGGATCACCATGTGGACAGTTAAAACGTATTTGGAAATTTACACCAGTTAAACAGATATATTAGATCTACTCATCAACCAAATTTCAGCTTTGGTACTCATGATGTCTGATACATAATTTGACACTTTCAAGTAGTAACGTAACTCTTAAGACATGTGAATTCCCGATATGTTAAAATATGTGTACTTTTCAAAATGCTATCTAATCATGAAGGAGTTGAGTACCAAAGCTGATATTTTGGTTGATGAGTAGATCTAATATATCTGTTTAACTGGTGTAAATTTCAGAAAAAGTTTTAATTGTCCACATGGTGATCCATTGACAAGACGGATGGTTGTGTTTTTGACTTTTTTTCACCCGGACCCAACTTTGGATGGATGTCATTCCTTTACAAATGAATTGATTAGCCTGTACTTGCTTGTGAGCATAGACATACACCTATAGATAATACATCTGTGATATGGGACCACCAAAAACATGTGCGACTGAACAAAGTGGCTAATTTGGGTGCATATAACTTGAAAAGGGAAGGGGGTACAAGTAATCTGATGTCATATTTTGCATATCTTGCAAAATGGAAGAAAGTAAGTTAGGATACTAAGTTTCAGCTCTATACCTGTTGCCAATCCCAAGTTATAAGCTTCCAAAGTCAGAAAAAACGTTTTCACGACTCACGAGCGCGAAAGACGGAGGTTTTGAGCAAATTTCAGGAGGCCATATCTCGGAAACAACATGTCGTATGAGGCTAATTTTGTGTGTGTCTTCATTTTTCACACAATGGATTATTATGATGGAGTTTCATCAAAATCTGAGAGGGTCATACAGGAACTTTTCAGAAAACTGGTTGATTTAACACGGAATGACCCATACGCCACCTTTCACACAGTTATACACCTGCTTACTCAGACAGCAACGACATGTACCATTACATTCATCCACACACAGGCATGCACACAGGCACAAAGAGCACATAGGAAAGCAGCGTATCTAGCGGCAAGACTCTACGCCACCACCCATCACAGACCACACGCCCTCCTGAAAACTGAACCAGGGCAAGATACAGGAGTCCGACACTGTTGTCAATCGCACACACACTGCTCTGGTGCCCGATTCCAGTTTTCAGGTGATGTGTGCTCCATCATGTGGGGACAGGCCCACGTTTCTGCAAACAGCCCTTCTCACGAGTTGGACTGGTTTGGCTGCGGTGGCAATGCGACCTCATGGATAAAAACGTCATCTTCAAACTCATTAAACTACAATTTATTAGCGTGCGTTGTACCGTATAAAATACAACCCGTTGATCATGACCTTCGCAGATCTCAGCGATGTACGCCTCTGGGGTTGTGAAAAAAAGACATGGATATGGATATGGTGGAATCCAAAGTGCCTGAGAACATCTGCAGGGTTGGGAAAAGAGGCTGGGCTACTGTGGTTTTACACCATTCCCAAGATGCACTTCAGCCCCACGGTTTGATTTTCAACCCCTGAAGGGTCAGCAGAGTTTTCATCTGCCTGTAGCTCCTTCCCTTCTCTCCAAGTTAACTTTGAAATGCTCACCATCGGCATAATGTCAGTTTCACTTAGTGCTTAAGGTTAAATACTATTTTGCAAGCACTGGGGGAGAACGTGCCAAAAATAGATTTGTGGGAAAGGACAAAAACTACAAATTTAACACCGGAAGGTGAACTGGAAGGAAACAATCGCCAATTATATCCAGTAATGGAGTTCAATAAATGCCCCTTTCCCCCCAATTTCTAAAATATATCATTTTTCTGTACTACTGCACAGTGGATGGTTTTGTGTAACTTGTGTTATGGGGGAAAAAATGGAATGCCCCTCCTCTACTGAAAACTGACAAAATGTATTTTAAATTAATTTGATGATATCATGGAAAAGAATGAGATATTCCTCTGCCAACTCATTTCCACCTTGGCAGTGGAAGACAAAAAGAAACGGTTCATTAAATGTAAAGGGGGGGAAAATAGAGTCGCCTACCAAAATAAATATGAAATATTGAAAACAAATGAGTGTCTGTGTGTCTATATTTCTATAGTTCAGCATAGTATGCAGGGATGAATGGCAGTGATGGATATGAGATACTGTAAGTAGAATCCAGCTCGAAGAGAAGGGGCTTGCATATGCACTCTCTGTGTGGACTGACGCTTGACTAAACGGAGGTTCACTAATGAATATGAACAGAGCAGCAGTAGCAGAACAGAACCGTCACCACCCCAACCCCAATTTCCACCCTGCCTAAACCCCCGTACCTCCCCAAAGGGAACCCCAAAAAATCCCCACACACCTCCAGGCCAGTCCCACCATCCCAGACAATGAAGCCAAACAAACAATCAAAATAAAAACAATGGAACAAAAGATGAGACCAAAAGGCAAATGCGTGAAAAGATGCTCTTACGCTGTGAAAGGACTGAGCTCTCCGAGGTTGTGCTGTCGCAATTCTCTGTGTCTGCTGGGAGAAAGTCAGTTTTTGTTTTTTTAATTCTGTTCCACAAAAAACCTGCAGGGGGGGGCTGCGTCTACTCTGCTGGAACCCCCATTAGTGCCTTTTGCCACCTAGTGGTAAATCCTAAGTACTGTCGTGTTCCTCTGCGGGAGCCGCCCACTCAACCAGTCTGTCAGTAAGTTAGTGAGTGAGGGGAACATTCCTGTTTCCAGAAATGTTTAATCACAAACTTATTTTAAAAATTGACCACCCAACCCCCCCCTCCCCCCCCTCCCCCCCTCCCCCCTCAGCCCTTTGGAATGCCCAGTTATATACATCAGCCGCGTCAATGTCGATTAGGGAGATCGCAGACAGATGTGCTCTCCTCCAAAGCATGTGCCGTTAGCCGCTGCTTCTTATCACACCGCAGTTCGCAAGTCGGGATTTGCACAGACACGAGGCAGAGGTAGAAAGACATTTCACCTACAGCTCAACAGACTTGCGGGTGTCCGATCGACCAGTGGGGGGCGCTGGTGCAACGAGACGCTGTAGCTCTCGCTGACTGAAACTCCCCTTCCCTGGGCAACCAACTGTGCGTCACGCGGGCTACATTAGGCATCGGCCTGTATTCAATACCAGACCATGGGGCCCATCCATACACTAGAACAGCCCACAGACACCCAAGAGGTGCTGCGGTCACACCCAGTATGCAAGTGATGCCTGTATCAAAGCTAGGCAGTCGTCATAAAAACTAAATCTGCAAATCACCTCTATGTACGATTTCTTAGGTAGTATTTACCAGTTGTTTCTATTCAAAAATGGCATCTGAAATGACTCTTAAAACAGGTAATTGGTAACATTTCCAACACAGAGTGACATCAATAGCCTTCTGAAACAACAGCATTTTTATTTATCGTTTGCCAGGCTGAATACCGATTACATGAGTGCATATCTGTCCCTTGTTCACTGCAAAGGATACAACGAGGGCAAAAAAGACAGATTGCCTCAGGGAAGCTACCTGATTTCACCTCTGCAGAGAGCTCGACAGAGGGGGCTCGTGCTGGGAGCGAGCTTAGCATCTGACCTCCCCCGAAACGCCAAGCACAGCATCTCTGCTGTGATAAACTGAAGTTACTGTGACGACAATCGCGTCACCGTCACAGCCTTCACATAACGAAGGGCCAAGGTTGCGGACCTGCAGCGCGCTTGCGTGTGTATGTGTGTGTGTGTGTGTCTGTGTGTACGCGTGCACAGTCAGGCAGGGGCAGGCGGGCAGGATATCAGCTGCATACATAATGAACACAATCCAAGCACTACCAAGTATTGGGTACACCCCCATCATTGTGAGGACCAGCCGTTACAAGCTAATCTGTTCACAGAGACTGGGCTCTGACAGACGGCACCAGAGCCGTCAGGAGAGGAGCGGCTTTTTTAATCTGTGCGGCTGACAGCTCTCGCGCACGCCGGGGTCTACAGCGGCCTTTCGGCGCCGTGGGCCCTAATCAAGGGCTGCTCGCAATTTACGGTGATGAGCAAACAACGGGAAGCGCTGCCGACAGCACTTTTCTTTTTTTCCGCCGTCCCGCTGTCAGCGCACACGATCGCGGGAATGATAATTGAAAACAAACAGCGAGCCGAGAGAGATGTTCCCTGCGAAACAAAACTTCACGCAGGAAGCCGCGCACCGAACGAGGAGATGCATATCTCCTGATGAGGGAGAGAGAAGGGGGGGAGGGGGGGCTAAATTTCCCTCCAGAAAAACTCAGACACACTGACAGACTCTACACCTGTCACCCAGAGACAGCTCCCCCCTCCCCTACCCTGGCTAACAGAGTAGAGAAGCCTTTCTTTGGGCTTCGGCCCTGCCCTCACGGCTTCATTGCTGGGACGCTGGACCCCTCCTGCAGCGTAGCCCGGGCCGTGTAAACGGTGTGGGAAAAGACCAGGCCTGTGAGAATGGGGCAGAGTGTGAACACTAATCTCCCTGCAGCAGAAACACGCACATGCTACAGAGCCTGAGCTCCTACAGGCTGGGCCTCAAATAGAGAGCGGCGTTTCCAAAGCGAGCATTAGAGCGCATTTTCAGTCTATTGTGAGTGTTCTAATTGGGAGTGTGTGTGTGGGGGGGAGGGGAGGGGGGCATTACCCCGGTTCCTTGAGCAGTTGCTGGTGTGGAGGTGTACTGAGCTGCTATTGTGCTCTTCCGCTTGGTTCATTCGTCTCATTAGTTCTGCTCAGGGACAGAGTGTGTGTGTGTGTGTGTGTGTGTGTGTGCATGCGTATGTACGAGATGTGGTTTTAGGATATAACAGTGTGTGTGTTTGCATGCGTTTGTGTTTGCGTGTGCGCATGTTCGCGCGCATGTTCGTGTGCATGTTCGCGTGCGCGTGTGTGTGTGTGTGTGTACGGTCCCAGTTTGCAGTGCCGGGACTGGAGGGAGAGCGGGCAGAATACTAATGAGCGGTTTGGTGACGGAGGCGGCTGTGCCGATGCGGAGCGCCCATCAGCAGGCGCTCCGGCTGCACTCCTGAGCGGCGGGAACTGGGGGGGATGAGGTCATCGCATTCTCGTGCACACGTGCAAAGCGATGTCAAACACCTCAAGGGTGTTGGGGAGGGAAGGCAGATTCGCGTTCACCGCTGTTGAGAACGGGGGCGCGGTTCGCAATTAGGGACGTCCCCACGAGTGCAAAGAGCCTATCACGGTTCGGCATGTACAGCAGCAGTGTGCAGTGGCGCTGGGACCTTCCTGTTCCCACGGTGAGGCTCGTGGGAACAGTAACCACAACACACGCAGACAGCAGCACGATGACCTCCAGTGTGCCGCTGACTGAATTAACCACAACTCATTCGCCAGGCAGCTAAACCAGGTAACCGAGGGGGACAATCCCACAATGCAAATGGGCTTGGATGTTACTTTGAAGCCCGTGAGCCTTCAAAGGGAATCCGACCCCCCGCGGCAGCGGCTCTACGGTTACGCTACAGCGTCCAAAAACAAGCCGGCACGCTGCCCTGCTGAATTATTTAGGAGTGTGCATAAAGCGTGCGGAGGGATGCGATCTCTCTCTCTCTCGCTGGTAACGAGATGGGCCTGGTGTACAATAACAGGGTAGCAAAGCCGGCAATTACCCACAATTACACTGCAAAGACCGCCGTATTGCCCAGTGCCATCGACAGCAGTCTGCGCGGCTCGGCCGTTTCCTCGCTTCCGCGCGGCAGGGAAACCGCCCCGCATACAGATGGGTCTATCTGGAAGGAAACGGGCCAACAGAAGCAAGTGGGAAAAAAAGTTGCATCGTTTGAATAAAACTGACTAAATTTGCTGAAACCGGGCCCAAATCCCATCAGTCACGCTCAGGGAAGGGCCCGGCTCGGGGAGGGGAAGAGACCGGAAATGACCGATATGCCATACCGGGACTTTTGCGAGTAACAACACTTTTACTAGCGTTCCTACTGTACGTACACAGTGTTTGTGAGCCTCTGAGATGGTCTTTCTCTCATGCCCACAAAAGTTACTGTATTGTAGTCCATAACGGTTAATTCAAGTGAGCCCACCCATTGACATTTCATACAAACGGACTTCATTACCCAGACGAGTCTGCTTTCTTGCTTTCTCACTGCTTCTGTGCAATGGAGCCGGTCTTTCCAACATTGGGAAGTTCCCGAACGGACTACTACGTTTTGCCCATACGAGTACCGCCACTTATATCCACTTCAAGCTCTGTACATAGTAGATATATACGTATATATGTATTATACAGCGGCCTCCGTAACTTTAGGGACAAAGACATATTTTTTCTTGATTTGGCTCCGTACTCCACAATTTTAGATTTGTGAACACACAATTGACATGTGGTCAAAGTGCAGGTTCTCAGCTTTCATTAAAGGGTATTTTTATACATCTTGTTTTCACCATGTAGAAATTGCAGCACTTTTTTTCTTTTTTATAGCGCCCCCAAATAAAATAAAAATATGACTGTCCCAAACATTATGGAGGGCACTGTATATATTATAAATAATTAATAGAATTTAGCAAATAATGGGAATTTGAAATATGAAACATGAATGCATTTATATATAAATTCATGGACATTCTTTAATAAATTATATGAAGGGGTTGGGACAAACAAAAACAAAGCAGCTTTCTTTGGCATCCTTTCAGCATTTTCTCACTTCACTGAAGCGGCTCCCAGTTCTCCGACCGGCTTCGTTTGAACAGTGGAGCGGTTTGGACTGGTTCGGTGAGGCGCTCCACACGACGCAACACTGCGGCCGCCGCCCGTGCGGTTCGGCTGCGTGCACTTTACGTCTCAGGGGCGCCGATTCGTGCAGAGAAAGCCACGGCTTGAGGATCGAGGAGGAGCCGGATTCAGAATAACAACAACTGCCCCTTCCCCGCTCCCCTTCCTCCCCCAGCTACGCAAGCACTGCCTCCTTGTGTCCCAGAATCCACCGCTCTCCACAATCGGACCCTGAGGAGCCAACGAGGACGTGAGCGATACATCACGCTACAGTAAGCTATGCCTTTCCTGCGAGAGCCTGTCACTGATGGAGCTGCACAGTGTGTAAACAAACACATGCGCGCACATGCACATGCACACGCACACGCACACACACAGACATGTGAAAAATGTTCATGGAGTAGAAACAGGCCCATCAGGCCCATAAGATCAGGAAGTTGCATTGACACGGCTCTAATACTAATACTCTAATACAAGAATGGAGCAAATAACTTCTTATCTGCGAGACTGGCCTTGTGATTCCGCAGGGATCAGCTCAAGAAAACAAAGTGGGGAAATTTCCCAGATTCTCACACAAGGGACACAGTACTGGGAAAGCCAATATCAAGGTCTGAGAGAACCAAGGCCGTGCAGACAAACACAGCGCTTCCATTAATAAGCCGGAGACGCTTCCATTGTGCGACTTTGGGGAGCCTGTCCCGCAGAGCCCCCCCCCCCCCCCACGGGGGACAATGGCCAGGAGGTCAAAGGTTACCAGCAGGCTAAAGGTCAACAGCTGAAAATGGGGAGGGATGAAAGGCGAGATCGCCATGGAAACCCCCTCAGAGGCACAATGGCGGGCGGGCGGGCGGGCTTGGGGGCCAGATGGCATAGCGGGATGGGCGAGACAAAGAGCGAGCGGGCAGAGAGCGTGCCAAGCTAACGATCTCACGCGGGCAGGCTGGCATTCTGAGCTGGCTGGGGCTGAGTGTTTGAGCAAGCATACACCCGCACACGCATATGCACACACATGCACACAAACACTCATGCGCACACGCGCACGCACACACACTCATACACAGACACAATTTAAGCAGCTGCATCAAGAAGCCGGCCAGAGCAGCCGTTTTTAGGATACAACAATGAGTATCCTGGGAGCACTCAAATACAGGCGCAATAAAAGCATCACAATCAACCGATTACCACTATCAACAGGTGCTCTGGGCATGTCGCAACTACACAGGGCTCCTGGGGCACAAACCACTAAACTATATCAGTATCCACGCTGGTAAGAGTGGCAGGGAGAGATGTGTGCAGTCAGAGATGCCGTTTCTCAATATTTCACTGATGTTCAGCATCTCCCCCACTCTCTTCCTCCAAAAATCTCTATGCGTAAAACACTCTTCAGAATCGCCGTCTGTCAAAATATCGCTCTTTCAAAGCCCCCTTTCCCTTTCGCTTACTTCCTCTTTCAGCATCTCCATCCCTCGCTTCTCGCAAACACCACCAACTCTTTAAAAGCAGCTCTCGGAAGAACACGGCCACGGAAGCGCGAGGCAGAAAAGGGGTCAAACTGAGTAGCAGTGGGGGTACGCTTCAGCCCAAACTGTCCCACACTCCACACTCACACTGTGCCCAATGAAAACACAGCCCAAGCAGAGCCTGAAAAACCTCCGCGATGACGGACAGGACGGACAGGCCCCCAGCACACGCGTACGGACAGACGCCGCCACGGGCAGGGATTTACTGCTGCCAGGTGTTAAACAGGCCCGCGGAACCCCCGAGCGGAGTCTTCTTCAGCTCGTCCTGTGAGGGAACGGGCGGGGTCCACCCCCAACCCGCCGGCCCCCCGCCCGGAGGTCAGGGGCTCTCGGCCACACGCTGACAGGCCGGCGGCGTGCGTAAAGACCCCTCCCGCCACCCTGGCGCCCTTCTCTTCAGCCACACGCCTCCCATCTGTTAGCTACAGTTACACTGTGCAAACAAGGGGCGCGACCCTTAACCTCGCCACTGCAAATCTGCAAAGCGACGCTGTAGTTAGTTTAAAAAAAGGTGCTACACAATGGCTGAGCGCGCGTGCGCGCACGTCTCGGGACTCCAAACTCCTCGTTTCCCGCCTTCCAAAGGGGGGCAAAGTGAGCGGGATTCCGGACACAGCCACTTATCGTCTCCTACGTGCAAATAAGCGCAAGCGGCTGGAGAGCCCGGCTGTCTGTGGGAGTGGTGTGGTGAAAGAGCGCTACTCACAAACGCCGGTCTGGCGGCGGCCATGGCGGTGCTGGAGGGGGCCGTCCTCCCGGAGGCGAGCGCAGAGGGTTCTGGTGGACCCCTCTCTCTTTTCTCTCCCTCTCACACACACACACACACACACACGTTTTCTCTCTCTCTCTCTCCTCCCTCCCCTCTGCCCCGCGCCTCGGCTCAACTGGTAGGCCCACACAATGCGCCCCCTGGATCGTCACATCCAGCCTGAGCCTGAGCCTGGGGCCGACGCGGGGCCTGCATTAGCAAGTCATGAGCCGGCTTTGTGTCCCACACACACACACACACACACACACACACACACAGAGGCTCAGGGCCTCATGCAAGTCAAATCCCCCTCAGATGGAGGTAGGCTGTGCGTTTTTGTTATGTGTGTGTATGTGTGCATGTGTGTGTGCACGTTTCTGTGTGTATGTGTTTGAATTTGTTTGTGTGTAAGTATGTGCGTGTGTGTACGGATTTACATGTGTTTGTGTGTGTGTGTGTGTGTGCGTGTGTGTGTGTGTGAGGACAGGAAGAGGCGGAAGACTCAGAAGGACAATGGAAAGGCCTGTGGTGTCCTGGGACCCCTCGCCCACACGCTGTCACACAGTCGGGCCAAGTGTCCCAGGGAAGCCAACCGTGACCAGCAAGATGGCCGCCGAGAGGGGGGCTCTCTTGGGGAGGCATGGAGGAGGGAGAACGGTCCAAAAAAACAAAAACAAACGGAAAAACAAAAAACAGACAAACAAAAAAAGGCTCCATTTTGTGAGAGATTTTCTGGGGGCGGCAGGAAGAAGGGAGAACACAATGAGCAGTTTCTCTGGAGGAGGCAGAGACTGCGCTCATTTCTGCAGCGACACAATTCAAAGCGCCCAAACTTTTTGATTCCCTGGTGTCCGCGCGACGCTCTCTGTCATCATAGGCACGTTTGTGTCTGCGACTCTGTCCTAGCCTGGCGGAGGATGAACGCGAATTCTGAAACGGCGGTCTCTTGGCCGCGCGAACGCGCAAATCCGGGGAAAGAACACAGCCGAGCTCCGTAATTAAACTCGCTCCAGTGCATCCTGGGACGAGGAGCCGCTCCTCCGTGCACAAGCGCCGGCCGGATTTAGAGCTCATGAATATTTAGCGGTGTGTGTGGTAATGGGGGTGGGGGGTGTTTGGGAGGAACAGAATTATGCAATGGAAGCTCACATTGAGATCCAGTCAATATCCACTTAAAGAGCAAACTCTCACCGAGTCCCATGTTTAACCAGGCCAGGTTTCACTTCTCAGACTGACTGAGACCTGCATTGTGACAAGGGCATTATGGGTAAACTGATCCAGGCTTCACCACAATCAGAATGACAAGAGACAATGAGAACCAGGGGGATTCACCGTCTCCTCTAGGGGAAATGTGGAATGCAGTCCTCTTGCAATGGTTTAATAACCATGGTGATTTCTGAAAGCACCAGGACTCGGAGCACACCCACTTTGACTGCCAAACCTGTACTCTCAGGCCCCTGTCTGGCCCCTTGGCTCAGGGGAAAGCACATATTAAGGCCTCCGTACACGTGGGAGACAAGACAGTAGATAGGCATTCATTTCGCCCCTCTGGCATTTTCATTAAAGACAGTGGACATGAGTAAGGCTCCAAAAACCAAATGTCCTTCATTACCAGAGCCAAACTGCTATGCAAGTCAGTTATGCTGGTTTTAATGTGTGTGTGTGTGTATGAGTGTGAATGTGTGAGTGTGTGTATGAGTGTGAATGTGTGAGTGCGTGTGTGCGTGTGAGAGTGTGAATGTGCGTGTGTGTGTGTGTATGAGTGTGAATGTGTGCGTGCGTGTGTGTGAATGTGTGAGTGTGTGTGAGAGAGAGAGAATGTGTGTGTGTGCGTGCGTGCGTGGACAGGATAAACAGAGCAGAGGTCTGTGATCGTACGTCTCTCCTGCTGCGACAGCACTCTTAATGAAGTCACCCTCAGCGCACACTTTGTGATCAGTGTTGATGTTTAAGTGCTTGGTGATAGACGAACGGGTCATTTTCCCCTCACTCGCTGAAAATGAGGCTCTTCATCTTACTGAGAGGGGCTGGGGGGCTGGGAGGCTGGAGGCGGTGACACGGCGCGCTGTCCAACTCGATGGGTGGGCGGGAGTATCGAGCTTTGAGAGACAGGGAGAGGTGGAATACACTGTCGGACTGTGACGGGCGGTTTCCTTTCATAGAGACCCAGGCCAAGGACGCCCGCCCAGGTGATTAGGGGAGGGGCCTGATGAGGCAGCCAATGTATTTGAAATGCTGAATTAGTCTAATCTTTCATAGAGCCGAAGGCCAGCAAGCCTGGATCAGACTGCACTGGGAGTAGCAGCGATTTTGAGCCAAATGCTGGGAGCTGACCAATCACAAGGCATTCTCAATAGATTACGACATCAGAACAGAAAACACATACCTAGTCCCTTACCAAGCCAGGCATCTGTTTTCTCTGGCCTACAGAAGGAAGGCACTCACACATGCATGCACGCTCTCGCACACTTACACACAAATACAAACACGCATAGACACGCAAGCAAACACAAATGCATAAAGACATCAAAAACACATAACGCTCATACACGCGCACGCACGCACGCACAAGCGCACACGCACACAAACACGCACGCACGCACGCACACATACACACACGTACACACAAACACACACACACACTCACACGCCGCAACATTAACGTCAAACAGAGACGTAAGCATGAATGCAGAGTGGGTGTGCTCCAGGTGAAGGTAAGGAGCCTTTATCGCAGCTCCTCAGCGTCGTTTGAGCTCTCCTGGGGGCCTGTCAGCACGTCTGCGCCGGCTTCCTGAGCCGTCAGGGCACCGGGTACGAGGGTGGGGGGTGGGGTGGGGGGGCTTAATGCGGCTCCTGCAGTCAGCGAGGCACTCACACCTCGCACCGCGCCCGCACTAAAGTTGCCTCAAATCTCACGGCGCAAGCTCTCCGATTCCCTGTCTGCAAACATGAACTAGCGTTTCTCCGTCGCCTCTTTCTCAAAGGTGCAAAGTTCCTGAAACGCCGCTGGTGGCTAAATTATATATCCGTCTTCCTCTCTTTGCATTCAGCAAAATGAGAAAAACCCCAGAGTTCAGTGCTCCGCCGTGTTTTTAGAGCCACTCTGGGGCTCGAGAGCCACTCTACTCGACCCGCGCGTGCTCCTTCAGAGCCACTCTACTCGACCCGCGCGTGCTCCTTCAGAGCCACTCTACTCGACCCGCGCGTGCTCCTTCAGAGCCCTCTTTGTTGCCGAGGCCGTCGCTCCGCTCGCTCTGTTAATCCCAGTGACCTCGTAAGGGTCGGGAGGGGAAGGGGCCTGGGAGGGACGGACCAGTATGACAGAGCGTCAGCATTCCCCAGCGATCTGCCGACAGAGCCGACCGACTTCTCACCGACCGAATGAAGGCTTGCTCCCCGTCGGGCCGTTTGGCGCTCCGGCGTTAATCACCGCCGTTAATCAGGGCCCTGTGCAGGGCCGCTTGTCACCCAAAACCACACCGGGACATAAAAAATAAAAAAAAAGTAACGGTGGAAATTTCAGAGGGGCATTAAAGATTGAGGCGCGGAGCGATTCCTGGCCATATGCCCCGCTTGGGCCGGCCTGCATTAAACAGTAATGGGCTAATGGGAGAGCTGCTGCTTCTCGCAGCAATGGAGCGGGGTAAGAGTACGGCGGGAATGTGCCTGTACCTGTACCTACAGAGCACAAGCTCTACAGAAGCAGCGCTCCATGGCAGTTTGGTGCGGAGAAAAAAAAAAAAGGAACCTGAATGGTCGGTGAAAACAAGATGGCAGCAGTTGTTATCCTTCCAGCGTTCAAAATGGAGGAGGGGGGAGGGGGGGGGGGGGGGGTCGGTGAGGTAAGTACAGCAAGGGACGGAAAATCAAAAATCAGACACAGTGACAATGTCCCCTCAATAATACGCAACACAAAAACAGGCACCCTCAATTCTCTGACCAGTCCCAACCGGCCAGCTACTCAAATCAATAAGAGAACATGATTTGTTCTGCTTGCGGCCATCTTTGCATTTGAGAGGCAACACATAAAGCAGAATAATTCATCTATGTAGCCTACTTTCGTATGATCTGAATGTTAAGGTCGCCCTAATACTGAGAATCCTATGCATTCCATCAAGGGTGAACATTTCTCCTTAGAAGATAATGAGTGGTGGGGGTGGTAGGGGGTCGAGTTATTTTCCTTCCGTCGTGTGCATGGTACACTAACTTCAATAAGGTCTCCTTTCTCACTGAACACACTGCGTCCTACCAGCACTGGCACAAGAGCAATTTCAAACCAGGAACCAAATTATTTTTTTATATTCCTTCCACGTCTCCGTCAGAAGCCGTTTCAATGCGCACTGAGTTCATATAGCCCTCTGAGCTCGAGCTATGAATTATGAACGGTATTATTCCTACATCGGCGCTGAAGGCGTCGGCACCCAAGATTGAAGACGCGATGCACACGAGTACGGGCACTAATACACGGAGCCGAGTACAGCGGCATGTATACAGTCCCCCAGGCAGCGTGCGTTACGACCCAACTCTGGCTCTCAGTGGCTATTCAATCACAAATAAGATGTCAAAATGACACATGTACCCTAAAAGCGGGGCCGCGTTGTGCAAGCGAACAATACGAACAGCAGTCACCCACATCAAATCAGCGCACTAATTTCAGTCATTTGTGACAAACTATCAAAAGTAAACTATCAAAAGTCGAGTACGGACAGCCGGCATATAAGCATTTTAACAATCACTGATAATAGCAAGATCTTGAGCTGTGTGTTCCCGCGGAACCTTCTAGAACAAGGGTTTTCAACCTTTTCTGATCCGGGGACCCCCATCATAAGTTTTATACTTTGAAATATTTTGTTATATACAGATCCTTTCCAAAAAATTAGAATATCATGGAAAAGTTTTTTTTCCCCCATAATTCCATTCAAAAAGTGAAACTTTCATAGATTATAGATTCATTACACACAAAGTGAAATATTTCTAGCCTTTATTTGTTTCATTTTTCATAATTTTGGCTTACAGCTCCAGAAAACCCCCAAAACAGTATTTCAAGAAATTAGAATAGTGTGTCGAAAATCAGCATTTACTTCAGTTATTTCAGAGAATGAATGTTTTAGACTGAGTGTCACACTATCATCTAATTTACTCAAAACACCTGTAAAGTTTATCTCAGTTTGGTTCAGTATGGGGAAGACTGCAGACTTGACAATTGGCCAGAAGACCATCATTGACACCCTCCAGAAGATGGGTAAGCCACAAAAGGTCATCGCTAAGGAGGCTGGCTGTTCACAGAGTGCAGTGTCCAAGCATATCAATAGAAAGTTTAGTGGAAGGGAAAAATGTGGCAGGAGAAGGTGCACACGCAAAAGATATGACCGTAGGCTTCAGCGGATTTGGCGGTGATGCAGAGGGAGTGGACTGAGGCTGGAGTCAGTGCTTCAAAAACCACCACGTACAGACGTATCCGGGACATGGGCTACAACTGTCGGATTCCTCGAGTGAAGCCACTCCACTCATTCTCTGAAATAACTGAAGTAAATGCTGATTTTCGACACACTATTCTAATTTCTTGAAATACTGTTTTGGGGGTTTTCTGGAGCTGTAAGCCAAAATTATGAAAAATGAAACAAATAAAGGCTAGAAATATTTCACTTTGTGTGTAATGAATCTATAATCTATGAAAGTTTCACTTTTTGAACGGAATTATGGGAAAAAAACAACTTTTCCATGATATTCAAATTTTTTGGAAAGGATCTGTATATACTTATTGCATATCAAGTCTGGCCAGGGACCCCCTACAGTGCCTTCAAGGACCCCGTATTGAAAACCCAGGTTCTAGAGAGTTCCAGTCACTGCCCAAGAGCTCAATTACAGACCCGTCACTGAAAACTTATCAACATCCGTGAGCAAGGGAGGTCTGGCCTTTTTATTCTCAGCGATCGAAGGCTGCACATCGCCATGGTGAATTATAATATCAAACATACATACTCTCTCACTGCTAATGAACACTTATACGAGGACCTGGCTCAACAAGCCATTCTCGTACTGTGACCCAGACATGCGGTGCACTTCACTAAGCACTGCTTGATATTTTTACGGCACGTTTTTTTTATTTTTATGGCCAATATTTCTGGCTCCTGGGTGGATCTTCAATCCCAGCAGTTCTGCTCCGCTCGTTACAACCAAGCGCACCCCTGCAGGCAGAGGAAGCACCTCCGCCTGCCTGTCCGGCGGCGCCCCTCCGTTGCTTCGCGGGAGATGGCGGGCAGCCAGAGCCGCTTATAGAAACGTTAAGGAGGGCGCAGGGCGGCCGGGGGCAGACGGCACCGCGAGGTCCGTTCGGCTCGACGAACGAGACCGCCGCAGACCAATCGCAGGGCTCGGATACAGCGCCCAGGCCTTCCATTCGTTCCTGCAGACAAACCGCGGCTAATAATTCTCCACCGCAAAAGCGCTGGAGACACAAAAGCGGTTTTGACTGAGAATGCCAAGGGGAGTACTTTAGACTGAGGGCCTTGTTTCTGGATAGAGAATATCAAGGCGTTTTTGGACCAAAGGCTCCTTTACTGTTTTGATCATCGAGGGCAATTAAATGCTAAAGGAGAAAGGCCAGAGAGCTCAATCTGAACGACGTCCATATTAAATTTCTTAAACGAAACAACATTCCGACAGCCAACATAAAAAGGAGGGGAAATTTGTGAACTTTTTTTTTTTTTTAAGTCCATTATTGCGGCGAAGCGGGCAGACCCGACAAAACCAAGCCAACGGATAAACGAGCGCCGTAGTGCGCACCCCCGCTGAAGGCCTGGCTCTCTCGGCTTCCGAACATTACGAACAGCATGCCGTCCATACGGAGACGCAGCGCGCGTAGCGCTTGCAGCCCGTCGCCGTTAGAGACGCTGAACGCGGGCTGGGGCTCGGCGGCACGATGAGCGCCGGTTTAATGCGCGATTCTCAACCGCGTTTTCCTTACGTCGAGGGAACCGACGCATCGTACGATTAGGCGCCCAAAGACAGGGCGGCTTAAAGCTCAGTACTCCCGCGGGTGCGTTTTAGCGAAAGTACCCGCCCGCGCCCTCTTTGCTTACCCTCTACACGGCGTTCTGCGCGCTACTCGCGGCATGCTCAGGCAGAGAACGGGGGAGGGACGCTTCGCGCCCGGCTCGTTCCTCGCGAGGACCGTTGTTCCGCTGCCCTCTGAAGTGCTGACGCACGCAGTCCGAAGGCTCTGCCAGCGTCTAAGTGGCTCGCGTCCGTGGCCCTTCGTCCCCGAACCGCGCGCCCCTGCCAGCGCCGCGTGATGCGGGCCTCGGCTCGGAGCGGGACGCTTTATCTGCAGAGCGTGTCTGGGGGGCTGTTGGGAAGAGTGTGAAGAGAGCGGGGCCAGAGAGAGAAAGCGCAGGCCACCGCAAAAAAAAAACGTAACGGCCCGGAGAGCAGGACGTCCGACTCGGCGGAGCGAGCGTGGTCCGTCTGCCCTTGTTGTGGTGGGACAGGAAGAGAACAACCTGAAATATATATTTGCTTCATCTAATACTAATAATAAATACCCAATAACATACTTTCAGATGAAACTTGTATAATTATTTTTAAACTGTATGTAGTTACTGAATGTGCAAAATGCGCCATTTCTCCCATGAGTCTCCGGATACAGATTGAGTGCTTATCATGAACTGATAAACCAGAATGACAGACAGCGCTTCGAACCTTATCAAACTCTGCATAAATGGCAAGATGAAGCCAGCGCATGACAGCAACCCTTGGGAAACGGTTGCTAACCAAAGGACCCCAGAGAGGTGCACTCTGGCAAAACGGCAGACCCCTCCCCAACCCCCCCAACCCCCACAACCCCGGGTGAAGACGGGTCACGTGACGTGGATCCGTAACGACAGCACTCTGAGGGAGCACTTGATGTGGCCGGCCCCCAACCCCCAACCCCCTCCAATACATCAAGATCAACAGCCTGATAACAACAGACAATATACAACAGGTCCATTTAACTCACTCACTGCCGAGGGCGCATATATGCGCCCAAACTGCCAACGTTCTAGACTGCCAGGGGCGAATATATGCGCCCAACACGCATCAAATGTTGAAGCTTCATTTTATAGCCAATTACAATATTGTTGCTGGGTAAATATATCATGAAACATTGAATAAACGTTATGTGGTATGTCAACATGTGTTGTGATTGGTCGAAATTTCATATAATGATATTACGGAGCTACAAGTAAGCTAGCTAATTTGTTAGCAAATTTGAAGAGAGCCACCTTAGCGGTCGTGTCTAGATAGGATAAAGGAGATTTCAAGAAGTGGTCCCCTAACCTATGACCACATTTGTTAGCCAAACTAAGGGTAAATCGTTTGGAAACTATAACCCAAGGTAACATTGAAGCTTAAAATCCCCTTTGATTTAACGTTACGTTATATGCTTAACTTCAACAAGCTGTAACGTTAACGTTAGTCAACTTTAACGGTAGGCGCCTAACATTAGACAGCCAACTAGCTAGCGTTACGTAGGGTTTCCAGTTTCCCAACTTTTATTTGGACTTTCTGTCCAAACGAAATTGAATTAATCCTTTGGATGCCATAAATGTTCTAGGAACCTTTTAAAGGTCCTAGCTTGGTTCCAGAGACACATACATAGGCAGGAACGCACGCACACACACAAACAGAAGCCCCTTTTGCCTGGTACACACACCTCTGTTCACCCTCACGCTCGCTGAGGTCGTCGTTAATTACGAAGACCTCGACAAGAGGGGGAGGGGGGAGGTCAAATCAAAAGCAGCCGGCGCTCTGGGCAGGAAACTGTAAACCAACACAAACGCCAACAACCGGTGAACCTCTTTAGCCAAAGAAAGCAGCCAGTGGCTCTAAGAGGTTAATTCTGCTAAAGGGTTGTTTGTGCGGAGCCAGAATCAGATAGGTCAGGCAGCCGTGAAGGGGCAGCCCATGTGACCGGCCAATGGGGGGGGGGTCAGCGAGGCTCCGTCTCACCGTGGGATCTGACTGCGGCAGACTGGGGATGAGCGAGCGGATCGGGCTGTGACGGCCGGTAAGGCGGGGCTGCGAGGGCGGCTGAGAGGCGCGTGGAGATGAGTTCGCTCAAGCTGCCGTGCTGCTGCCCCCAGCTGGCCGGGGCAGGAAGTGCCATTTGTTCAAGGTCGAACAATGCAATGTGTGCGTGTGTCCATGTGCAAGTCTTTGTGTGAGCACATGTCAAAGTGTGTATCGGTTGTGTTGTTTGTGCGCGTGTGTGTACACGGTTATCTAAATTTGTTTCTGCTTCTCTCTCTGCAGTGTGTGAGTTAACCCCTCTAATGACGGCTTTGTCCACATTAGCCTGCTGTGGTGTCATTACCTCAGTGCCGAGCCTGTCAGTGAGCGTCAACACTCCCCCCCAGTCTCCCTCAAAAAACTTCTGAGGTGACCGTCGGCCATGTTAGTTACACACCCCCGCCCCTCCTCCCCCCTCCCAGGCGCTCTCACCTCGTCCCACTCCGAGGCGAACGAGGGCGACTTCTCCAGCCGCTTCTTGCCGCCGCTGCAGTTGGACACCGACTCGCTGCGGCTGCTCAGGCTCCCCCCCTCCTCCTCGCCGGGGGGGGACACCAGCAGGTCCGAGTCCGATTTGGAGAGGCTGCGGGCGAGCTTCAGGTCCCCCGGGGGGCGCATGCGCCCGGGGGGCGGGCCGAGGGGCGTGGGGGCGACGAAGGGGGAGTCCCTGTCCCGATCCCGATCCCTGACCCGGTCCTTGGTGTGCACCACGGTGGCGTAGATGGCCGCGGGGTCCGGCAGGGGGGTCGCCATGGCTGCCGGGGGCGTGGGCGAGGGGTCCGAGGGCCGGGGCTCCTGGCTCGCGGCGGCCGCAGCGGCGGTCTCTCTGAAGGGCTCCTCCCGGCACTCGAAGACGGGCGACGATCCGTACAGGAGGCCCGTGAAGTGCTGCGAGGCGCCGGCCGCCGGGTCCTCCCCGTTGTCTGGGAGGAGGAAGGAGGAAAGAGAGGGAGAGAGAGAGACGACGGCACGGTGAAGAAGGCGAGAGGGCCGGACGCAGAGTGACGGGGAGCGTCTGTTTGAGAGGGAGGGCAATGAGCCGCCCACACGGCCACCGAACAGATCCCTGATTGTTTTGTTTTTTTTCCAGAGGAGAGAGAGAGAGGGAGCGAGACTGGAGAGTTACGAAACCCCGACCCAGCCTGCAGAAGGCTGTTTACCCTCCGCCTGCCTCACTGTTGCTCGCTACTCTTTCCTTTCCCTCCTCCTCTTTCTCTCTCCTTCCTTCCCTCCCTCCCTCCCTCCCTCCCTCCCTCCCTCCCTCCCTCCCTCCCAATCGTCTAACTAACAACTGCCGGCCTTATTTTTAAGGTCAGGTTCCAAGAAAGTTATGCAGCATGGAGGATTCCCTATAGGAAAAGCAACTAGCTTGAAACAGGATACTGGAATGAACACACGAATGTCCCTCACATTCACGAAGCAAGAACTCCCTTCCAAAAAGTTTGAAAAGCGGCTTATCAGGGCGAAAATTATCTGTTCTTTTCCTCGCTACAATAACTTCCGTACAGCCCCGCCTCCCTCCCTCCCTCCCTCCCTCCCTCCCTCCCTCCCTCCCTCCCTCCCTCCCTCCCTCCCCTCTCTGAGGGCCCATAGTTGTGATTAGACTCAGAAAGCCACTGCGCTTTTAATTTTCTCATTTTATTTTGTTACTCCCAAGAAACACAAAGAGGATCCTGAAATTGTGAAGCTGAGGTCTAAGTGTCCTGTGGTCCCTCAAACGCTCTCACCCTTCCTGAGCCCTCTCCCCGGAACGTTGGCGTCGGGCGGCTGTCCGGCTCCCCGTTTCCTTGCCGACGTAATCGCAGCCCCTTCAATTCGTGCGGCAGCCTTATTCGCTGTGACAGTCTGGGTGATTGGCTACAGAGGTGTTGTGTGCTTGATAGGGAGGGAACGCGCTCTATTCACGCTCCTTGTGTGTGTGTGTGTGCTGTGTGTATGTGTGCGTGTGCCCGTTTGAGAGCTCTCAGTGTGTGTGTGTGTGTGTGTCTGTCTGTCTGTCTGTGTGTATGTGTGTGAGAGCACTCAAGGTGTGTGTGTGCACGTGTGCCTGTGTGCGTGTGTGTGCGCGTGCGTCTGTGTGCCTGTGTGCGTGTGTGTGTGCGCGTGTGTGAGAGAGAGCACTCAGAGTGTGTGTGTGTGTGTGTGTGTGTGAAGGTGTATGGTGACAGGGGAAACTGGGGCAGAGCCAGCTCTTGGGGGCTGGTGACCCCGTGGGTTTGTTTTCAGTTGTCCTTCAGCGAGGACAGTGGGAGGAGGTGTGAGTAAAGTAAGAGGGAGTGAGGGACGCTGGGAATCCTCCCCTTGCTCATTACAGGGGTGTAAAAGACTTCCGCCGCGTTGCCGATACACGTTGTTGTGCAGATTAAATGCTCATCTAAGGCTGGGAAACGTTATAACCCGGTTATCACATGACAGAAAGCTTGTATAAGGGAATATAGAGATATACTGGCACGGTAGGCAGGGTATACTTCATAACAAAACAACACCCTGAGTTTGTCATATGCCAGTTTCCACAGAAATAACCGTAAAGACCACAGACTTTCAGGCCTTATATACGGTAAGCGATACCCAGTTATGTTTGCATCATGCACACTCTGTCCTACCTTTGCTCAGTCAGTAAAGCGCTAAGGTGGTATACGGAGTTGCTGTTGGGGCGATGGGGGTTGAGGGGTGTTTGAGCCCCGCTTGCGCTCGTCTGCAGTCAGACCCCCAACAGGCTGCCTTCTCAGCTGGCGTGGGCGCGGGCAGACACGCAGAGCCGCTGCCAGCAGCCCGCCCCGCCCCGCCCGCCACAACAGCAACAACAGGGAAAGAGGCGTGAAACGCCCCGTGACTTCATACCCCGGGATCCCAGCGCAAGCCGCTGCGTTAACCCCTTCGTGGTGCATCCAAGTTATTAGCGCCTTTTCTCAATCTATTGGTTAAACAAACATTCCATAATCCTGGGGAGGGGGGGGCGCTTATGAAATCGTGAGTGAGAGACGCTATCATTTCAAGAGTTGCTAAGAGGAAGCCAAAAAACCTGCCGCTCGCCTCCGGCGCGTAAACATTTATGTTATCTAAGCTGACTAGCTTGCACAGCTCCGGTCCAAGAGAGCCAAAATCCATAAGGGGGTTACAGGAATCCTCATATGTCCCACGACTGAAAACAAGGACACAGATTTTTGTTTTTCCACCGAAACCAAAACAGCCAATTTAAGCATCTGATTCTTAAGACTTAAAGAGCTGACAAAAACACACTTTATCCTGCTTTGAATGTGAATTTTGCAATTCTAGTCTCGGGCATTTAGAAGCGACTAATGCAACATGTTTATGTTTTTTTTTTGGCTTGTGTGGTCTCCAACAAGGTAGATCAACCAAGATGCTGATGTTGCTCTCATGGCTGGGCAAAGAGTTAAATGAATTTCACAATTCTTGCAAAGTTACAACTGTGTGGTTTTTTTTAAATTGTACAAAGCTGTTTAAGTCATCGTAACAAAAACACACCCTCCATTTTATGGTACACTTTACTGATGACTCTTTCCACACTGGTACTAAACAGAGAGGGTCTTGTGGGTTCTCAGTTATGCAATGCGCTCATTGTGACATCATAGGCCATATGAATAGCTCATGAGTTCCACAGCCTTTGCTGCAGTTACACATAATCCAATGCTCAAAGGAACATGCCTAAAGTCATGCTAATGTTCAGATAACATTCTGAAAACGTTCCGGTAATGCTGAAGTTGGAGTGCCTGTAGTTCAGGCACCCGTCGCAGCTACAAAACAACAACGCAAATTCAAATTCTATAACTCTTCAAAAGAATCCTCTCGTGTGGTGGCAAAGCATTGCACAGCTAGTTCAGAAATACCTGAGCATTCCAGGCACTTCTGTTCAAGCAGAGCGTGTTTTGCCCTCAGCGGGGAACAGTGTAAATAAAGAATGTGCTGCACTTGCTTCAAACCAAGTGGATCGTCTTGTGTTTTTGGCAACTCGAAAAGGATCCTGCTACTACAGGCTGCCAAACTGAAACAGAAGTGCTTTTCATGACTTTTTCATCGCATTCTAGCCTATTTTGTTCCCCAGGTCATTCTTACTGAACAAGAATGTTGCGGTCAATATCAAATTAGAGTTTCATCTGTTGAAATACACTACCGGTCAAAAGTTTTAGCACACCCACAATTGACGAGCAATCAGAGATGAAAAAATTTTTTTAAATAAATAAAAAAAACAATAAAAAAAATACTTTTAATTTATAATAGAAAAATCTAAACCTTAGATCAGGGATGGGCAACTCCAGGCCTCGTGGGCCGGTGTGTATGCAGGTTTTTGCTGCCACCAATTACCAATTATTTTATTAGCTCAATCATTTATCTGATATTTTAGCTAGGCTACATTCCGCGATATTAACAGTGGCTGATGAATGTTCCTGTGCCTGTATGCATGTATTGTAGCATTTTATTGTGGTCTAATTTGTGAGTGAAACAGTGTTGGTGTATAAGACTGATTAGCTGATTGAGGTGGCAGCAAAAACCTGCATACACACTGGCCCACGAGGCCTGGAGTTGCCCATCCCTGCCTTAGAATCATCAAAATAGCCACCTTTTGCAGTAATAACGGCTGAGAATATTCTTGCCATTTTTCTACAAGGGCAGTCTTGTAGTTCTGAAATTTAACACCAACACTGTCGTAGAAGTTCCCACAGATGTGCGGCACTTGTGGGTTGCTTCTCCATGACCTTTCTGTCAAATTCTCCCCAAACTAGCTTGACTTTACTTCTCTTGCTGGAAAATGGAAATCATTTGTTCACCTGTTAATTTAGCCAAATATGGCTTTTTTAAATCCCAAATTTTGGTCACTATCCTGTGAAATAAAAGATTCATCTTAACTTCTGGCTATTCACTTCTTACCTTGTGCCATTTGAGGTTATTAAATTAAATTACACAAAAAACAGAGTATTAAACACGTAAAGTGTACTAAAGCGTTTGACCTGTAGTGTGCACGATCATGACTGTTTTATGTTACGACATAATGGTCTACATTTCTTTTTCTTCATGGCATTGTTACAAACAATCAATACATTTATCTATAGTAAAACAGACCTATGGTTATCCAACCCTGCGTTCTGTTCAGTCACCAGCCATCAACAATTTATGTAAAGTCTTCAAGTGAAGCATTCCCTTCCTTTCCCTTTGTGTCCTTCTGGCGGACATAACACACACAACAGGAAGCGCCTAAAAGTGTCCCAAATATGTTATGGAAATATGATAAGTATGTACAATTTTACAATACATATTCAAATATAATTGAATGTGTTATTTTTTGGAATACAAATATTTTGTGTCGTGAGAATTACAGGGTTCTAAGCGACATTTCTGTTGAAAATGAGTTATATACAGATAAATGCTGTATTTATCATTAATCTTTACATGTGTAGAAAAGTTTAAAATCTGGGCATAATTCCAGTTTTTTGGAAGTTCTAAGCGATAAAACTAATGAAGTGAGAATAACTTTAAAGCTCAATATCTCCGAACAGTAGAAATGGCAGAGAGATCCCCGTAACTCTCAAGTCTCAAATTGAATTGAATTCATTGGTCCAGTTGACAGCCCTAGCGTGCAGACAAGACTGGCAGATCCTGTTTTCCGTGCCGCGTGTCCTGTATGCGGCACGTCACTACGATGGCCTCCAGTGCCGGCTCATTTTATAGGATTGCCACACAGTTTATGGGGATTACTGTCGGCTCATTATGGGTCCTGGGGGCCCTACGGGGGCGTGGGCGCTATGGAGCCAACTACGGCTCCATAACCTTTTCACTGGAAAGGGCAGCGTTTTACATTCAAACCCGTTTTTCCCACGTGCGCTTCAACGTGAAGCGGCTATCTGTACCAAACAGAAATGAAGACACAGAAGAAGAGCACAACGCATATCCTCAGATGTTACTATAATCTCTCGACTGTACATGAACCCTAGTATAACAATGCCTTTGCGGCACCACCGCTGGGCGGATTAAGCGGTGCAGAGATTAACCCGCGCTCATCTCACCTCACCTGCTGCGCCGTACGTTGCGAGGAGGAGAAAACTCTCAGATTTGTCAACGAGATCAAAAAAACTACGAAAAGCAAATCGCAAACAAACCTCCCGCTATAGGCCTGAGGCTTGGGCTGCTGTCTTTGAGATTAGCTTTTTTTGTTCGGGAAGCAAGGGCGTCTGAGAACTTCCCTTCCACCGCCGGCCGATTCTCGTTCTAGGCACGGCGTCTGGTGAGAGCGGAACGCGGGACGGGGGTGGGGGGAGAAACGTGGCCCGATGTGGGAGAGAGGAAGGTGCAACTGGCCCTGGAGAGGTCTGCTGTTTCCGCATGTTTCCTTTCATCTAAATTATAGGGTGGGCTTTGGTCTATGGAGACACTTTTTTATTTCTTTAAGAATGCTTTTGAAGTTTTACATTTTGGAAATCTCGTGAATTTATGTGTGTATATTTTGTGAGGCGATGACCCGAACAAAACAAATTTCCATGGGAGTGTTCAGCTGCGTACCTAGCCGTCTACCTACCGATTATCAACCAATCAATCTTTCCATCTAACTACCCATTACCTATCTACCGGTCTGTTTGTCTGTCTATCCATCTGTCCTTCCGCCCATACCTAAAAGAGTGGAGGCAGGGCCAAAATGCTATGCTATGCTAAGCTATGCTCCCCCGGGTTTGAACTGAGCTGCAGCACTGATGCTCAGCATGGACACCAGAAGTACTAGGGGACAGTGTGACCGTACCAAGAAGCCTGCGGAATTACCTTACACCACAGACCAGAACCCCCCCCCCCCGCCCCCCCATGCCAAAAACCCCACCCCCAAAATAGATGTTCCCTCCTGAACCCCAGGCGATGTTTATCATTTGCTAGCAGACGCAGAAATGCCCGCGCTATGCATCAAACACACTAATAGCTAAGCAACAATCTGTTTGTTCAACGCTGCTCGTGGAAAGCAAAGTCAAAGCCAACATCGGTGATGCAAAGACATGTGACATGAAGTGAATGTTCAAGAACATATTGAAATGTGAAGGCAACTCAACACTCTTGAATATATTATGCTTTCAAAACAGAACAATTTCTATAATCACTCTTTACTGAAATAAGGTGCAAGAATGCTGGACTGTACTGTATATGTATTACCACATTATTAGTAATGATAAGTCTTACAGTGCAATATATTTAGGTTCCCTATATACATTTTTCTTACAATATAAAAAATGAAAATACCAGAAGAATCAGAATATTACCAAATATATCTGTCAATGGACATCAGCCAACCTCTAATTTAAAAATTCTACTACAAATGTTTGCTCTCTGAAAACATTAAAACAACAAAAATGGTTGGACTATTATCTTATAAGAACCATTTACTTCCTGTCTGCTTGGTACATCCAATCATCACTTTTCCCTGGGTTGAATTTTGAAACAAAACTATAAGTGAACATAAAGCTCCTGCCTGAGATAAAAATCATTACCTTATGAATAAGGGACTACGGAATAGCGAGTTTGGGGGGGGGGGGGGGGGGGGGGGATTTGTGAGGCTGGCCCCATTCCCAGGTTCATTCCCAACTTTGGGAGCGGCTGCCCAGCTGTCGAGGCCGGGGGAGGGGCAGAGTGACACTCCCTGAGGACAGCAAGCATACGGGTGCGTAAAAGCTACTTGCTTAAAAACAGATTACACACTACAGCAAAGCCGGGGCGGAACAGCTAGAAAAACACTGGCCCATATTAGACACCCGTCAAAGCAATGTCAGTCGGTTTTATTACCATGGCTATCAGTAATAGCATCAGTACGATAATTGGTCTGCACACTCATCAAAAGACGTGAGACGAACAAGAAACCAATGCTGCCAGAAACAGCAGAAACCAATGCTGATGGTTTCTCTTTTTAAATAATCTTATTATTATTTATTATTTACGGGGCGGCAGTGTAGTATAACGGTTAAGGAACTTAAAGGTTGCAGGTTCGATTCCCAGCTAGGACACTGCCGTTGTACCCTTGAGCAAGGTACTTCACCTGAATCGCTTCAGTGTATATCCAGCTGTATAAATGGATAATATGTAAAGAAAAATGCTAAAAAGTTGTGTAAGTCGCTCTGGATAAGCGCGTCTGCTAAATGCCTGTAATGTAATGTTATTATGGCAGCTGCGTGGCTCATTCGGCTAAGGCACCATGCTGTGAAGCATGGATGAGCCCCATGGTCTCGGATCAAATCCAGACCTGCGGTGACGCACAAACGCTGATAATCGCACAATTGTGGGAGGACTCGGGGGCCGGGGTTCCTCGCTATGTAGCGACCACCACTGGTTTACTGGTATTTACATTGCACAACTGGCATTTAGCGAATGCTCTTATCCAGAGCTATTTCTACGTAATTTTTACATAATATAAATTTTTACAGCTGGATACACGCTGAAGCAATTCAGGTTAAGTACCTTGCTCAAGGGTACAACATCAGTGTCCTACCTGGGAATCAAACCTGCAACCTTTGGGTTAAAAGCCCAGTTCCCTCGCCATTATTCGTTGCTCTGCTCCAGCTGTGGTATCGTGCAATGTGAAAAGAAGCAGCTGGTGACACCATGTGTTTCGGAGGAGAAACGCAGTTGTCTACAGTCTCCCAAATTGGCAGCGGGGTTCGTGCATGAACGTGGCTTGCAGACAATTAGACATGGGACTTCCAAATTAGAGTGGGAATTGGATATGTACAGCCCCATTTGGGGACCAATAAATAAATAAAATGTAATATTTTTTCAGTTGGATTTTTTTATGGCGATCTCTGTTGAAATAATTTCAGGAAACTATAATAAGAACTATGCAAACACACAATTCATGAATTAATCATGCATTTTCAAAATGTCTGAAAATACTGTTTTCCTTTTACACAACTGTGTTCTGTCTCGAGTTACGGGCTAAGGGCAAACAAAGTTTTTATCCTTTAAGTCTGCTAATCACAACTGAATGGGAGACCTTGTGCTGCATTACGTTAAACAGCTCTGAGAATATACACCAACAATGTATTTTTTTTTTAAAAACGAACCTTCTGAAGCCTTAAAAACAGAGGGGAAAAAGCTTTGTGGTCGGCTGTGGCTCTAATATTGATACAGCCAAGGCCAAGTGAGCAGAATGAGGAGTCTCCGGTGTGCCGTGTGCACATTTAATCTCTCTTTGGCTCTGAGGAAGGCAGAACAGGTGCTCTGAGATATGCACACGAGGCACGGTGGGTTCCCGCCTGGCCAACCCGTGCTCTGTGCTCTGGTTGCGCGGGCTCATGGGTATCTGGAGGAATCCAGCCCCGGCCGCTCTGGCGGGGGAGGGGTGAGAGCGGGGGGAAGGGAGGCCGCTGCTTTTAAATGGAAATGGTGTCGAGCAGGACTCCCTTCTGTTCAAATCAAAGAGCAGTGTGATTTCAGCCGCGGCCTGCGTGTGTGTGTGTGTGTGTGCGCGTGTTTGTCTGCTTGTCTCTCTGCGTGTGTGAGGGAAAGAGGAAGACGTACCAAGCATGGAATGCCACGTTGAAGAAAGAGAGGCTGTGTGCGTCTGTGCGTGTGCGTGTGTTTGTGGCTGCATGTGTTTGAGAGATAGTGTGAGGGAGAGAAAGAGGAGGACTTACCAAGCTTGGAAGAGGCAGTGTGTACGTCTGTGTATGTGTGTGAGTGTATGTATGCGTGTGTGTGTGCGTGTGTACGCAAGTGTGTGTATGACAGACTGTCATGTTGTATGTGCAGGAGAACAATAGTGTGTGAGAGATAAATGTGAGGCTTGTAGGGAAACATTTCTTGTAAAAAAATAATTAAAAAAAACAAGGCAACATGCTAAAGTTGAGCACTATAAGCCTGTGATGGCAGCAGCAGTTAGCACATTCTTCCCCGGTATTACACTACACTCGGCTGGAGGTACAGAGAGAGAAACCGGGCATAATCTGATCAAGAATTCTGCAGAACCTCTTGACCAGATTAGTTCCCCAGTTCGATTTCCAAGTGATGTCATTCACCAAATCACAAAGAGGCCTAATCTAGGATGGCTTCCAAAGAATGCCAATCAGCAGGTCACATGCTGGATTAATGTAGGCATCCAACCTAGCTCCTGTTGGGCAAATACCACGGTATCATATTGTACGGAAATTAAAAACTAGAACCTCTCTTATTAATCTACTGTTTACAATGGCAAATGCGGACCGTGATGTAGAGTAGACCCCCCTCCCCAAATACATGTAAGTAGTTGTACACATTGTATGAAACTATATTATTTATTTGCCCTGATCCATAGCACATACGTAGACACAATTCATTTATACAGCAGGATACAAGTACGGTGCTCAAGTGCAGAACGGCAGTAACCAACTTGGGATTTGAACCAGCAACCTCTGAGTTACAAGCCCAATGATTTAACCGTTACACCACATTGAAAATAAGCTACAATCAATTGCAGTGACAATCCCAGCAATGAGCGGGAGATTCCACTCCCCTGTACTCACCTCCAGAGACTCGGAGTCCTGCCTGGCCGGGTCCAGTCTGCACGGGGAGCTGCAGGTTGTCAGAGGACTTTCCTGGGGGTCGCAGGTCGCTTGGCACAGTTGGCTTTCGGTTCTGGCAAATGTGGGGGGGGGGGGGGGGGGGGGGGGGCAGGGGGAGGGGGTGAACACAGTCAGCACCTCAAAACAGAGCTGTCAATCACCGCCAGGCTCCACCCCTTAAAAAAGAATCACATAGCAGCCTGCTGGAGCTAACAATTAACTGATGGGGAATTCTTCTTTATAAACAAAGCCTCTCGACTGAGGTTGTCCGGTATACTGGTACTAAACTGGTACTAAACTATACCGGGACCATTTCATTTTTTCCTGCTGTACCGAACTGAGGAATGTACTGAACCAAGATTTTTGTGTACCGTTACCCCCCTAGAATTGAAGGGAACGTTGACGTAGTAGGCATGCCTTATGGCCTGTGAATGTATGTGCCTATGTGTGCAGAACTGTGAGTGAGAGAAAGCTGGCTACGTAGCTCTGAATACCCACGGAGGAAGAGAAGTTAGCTAGACATAATGGCAGCAGTAGATCACACTGACCTCCCCCAACTCGTTGAAAAGCAGGGTGCTCAAGGTGAAATATGGCAGTACTTTGCCTACAAAACCAATGACAAAGGCAAACCTGACAACATTATTGCACTGCCCATTTGCAAAAAACGCTAAAATGTCTGTCTCGTCAAGGGAGTCAACACGTGCCACCTAGCAAAGCATCTGCCCAACAACCACCCCAATCTCTTCCGGGATTTCAAATCCAGACAGGTGTGGCAACAGCTCGATACATTAAGGCCGCATTTACACTGCAGGTCTTGATGCCCAGTTCCGATTTTTAGCCTATATCCGATTTTTTTGACCGCCTGTTTACATCTACTTTTGAAAGTGACCCATATCCGACACCTGTGTTTACACTTGCTTAACACTTGAAACAACCCGCATGCGTACAAGAGGGTTTGGTTACCGAAAGGAAAAAACGAAAGTAAACAACCAGCCGGCACTTTCTCGCAATGGACGCAAACGAGACCGAAATAATAATTCAAACAATTGCTTATTCCGAAGCATCTTTAGAGGTCCGCAAAATATTGGTCAGATTTTAAGGCGGAGAAGAAAGAGGAGAGCCCTTATTGCAGCCTGGGCGTATGCGGCAATGATCGCTGCTACATCGGTTCAGAGGGATGTGTGGATGCGGGAAAGGACTCAAGATTGGTGGGATCGTGTTGTTGGAACCTTTGACCAGGAACAATGGGTCAACAACTTTCGAATGCGGAGAGAAACATTCGACATGTACGTCATTAAAATGCAAAAAAGTACAAGATCGTCGCATTTTCAATGACGTGAGAATCACAATGACAGGGAATATCCGATCTGTCCGTTTAGATGGCAGTCGCATTGGCAGATATCCGATTAATATCAGATTTATTTCCACATATGATTGAGGCCTGAAACGGATCTGAGAATATCCGATTCCATGTGCTTTTTTCCTGTTTACACGTTCATAATACATATCCGATCTGTGCCACATGTGAGCAAAAAATCGGAATTGGGTCACTTTTACCAGGTAGTGTAAAGGCAGCCTAAAAGTGTAGATTAAGGTACTTCGATAGTTTAACAAGTACAGCGTTATAGTTCAGAAAGTGCTCATCTAGAGTAACTTTACTTCTGATTTTGTGCGTCAGATATGTTTTTAATAAATAAAAAAATCGTTTTGAAAAGATATGTTCAGTTTATATTTAATGTCATGAGAAATTATTGGTTATCAGTGACTTACTGTGGTTTTAATCGATATCGAGGTATCATAGCTGGTATCGGAACAACACTGCTCTTGATCGATTACTTCCATTGCTGAGGGGAACTGCTCCCACATATCGACTTAACTGACCGCTGAGTGACACAATAATTTTGACGGACATGTGCAGGAGACCAGACGTGATGGAAAACCAGGTTGGTGAAGTGCTAAAAATGGCCACTTCCTGTCTGAATGGGCAGTGAAAAGTGAGTCAGGTGACCTTGAATGACAGACAGGAAAGAGAACAGGGAGGAGAAACTTCAGACAAAAAAAAAATGGAGAACACACGCTTTTATAACTCTACAGGAAACCGGCCGATAAATACAGAGGAAACCAGATAATGCTAAAATGGTCACTTCCTGTTGGGACGGGTGGAGACTAAATCGGGAAAGGCTGCCACGAGCTGTACAGAGATAGGGAAGAACAAGAGGATGGAGAGCGATGCAGAAAGAGGAGCTCCCAAGAAAAAGGAAGAGCAGACGTCCATGTAAATCTACAGGAGAAGCAATAGATCTCCCGTTAACCAGGGAGGAGGGCTGGAGACGGAGCCGCTCAATGCACACTCTGGGACCCTGACAGGAGCTCTCAATCAGGGAGAGACGTCTGCAAAATACCCCAGGAGCAGGACTCGTATTACCCACAGAAATCCAAGAGGCCCCAGGCATGTGTAGAGATAAGTAGAAAAGAGCCGGTGAGGAGTCGCCCGAGGGATTCGGTTTTTTGAAGCCCCTGCCGAGGTCTCATTACATCAGCGTCTGACTGACGGAAAAGCGTGACTGGAAGGGAGGGTGAAAAATGACACAATTTTGGAGTACACTCAGCACCCCTGTAAAACATCCTCCATCCTTTCATTAAAACACTCCCCATTACATGCAGTTCAATGCCCTTTCAAAGCAGCCACTGTGGAAGGCCAGATATACGCAGTCAATTTAGCAGGATGGGTGCTACACAGTGAGTACCTGCTAGTTCCAAATTATTTATATTTCTCCCCAGGCTTGTGTACACTACACAACAGCGCCCAAATCCCAGGAAATAACTATTTAACGTGGAAAATAAATGAAGCTACTTTGATTTATTGCACATTATTATACTACAAATCAGACTCGTTTAATGACTGCATTTAATTCACAAGGTTCGCTGGGGCAGGAGGTCAGCCTCCCTCTGAAGATGGATGAGTCTGACCAAGGCAGTGTTCTGCCCTTCTAATCAAATACAGGCTTAGAGGTCAAGTGCTGCAAGGCGGAGCAATGGGACGCAAGGTCCGTTGTGCATCATACTGCAAGCAATGTCTCTTTTTCCCACCGTGGCCTCTTCTGAATTAGAACTCTGCAATTAGCAAAATCGGAGGGATCTATTCTAACATAACAGTAATATTAAAAATAATTTAAAGAATTCTATTCACCCTCCCTAGTGACCTAACCTATTCACACAGCAGCAAAGTGGACAGCCTGCACTTCCATTGCATGCTAAACTGTAAATTAAGAGGAAGTGTCAATTGCAAGTAGAGGCTGTGTACCATGACCTTCAGACATGCTTTAATGTGACGAGTGCAATCGTTGCTTCGGAACAGGTCTATACTTTATTACTACATTTCTTAATAACTTCCAATAAGGAAATTAGAGATGGGATGCCTCAAGGGCCCTGCTTGGACCCCTTCTTTAGTCACTGAAACTCCAACTGTTGCTTGTGACATTCACCACTGGGAAGATGTTAGAGAGCTTGCACTACGCTGGCTAGGCAAACAAGCTGGTCCTACTAGCCGTCCACATAGACCAGCAGAGAGCATGTGAACACGACCTGAGAGAATGCATTTCCCATAAAAGTTGTTAACCTCAAGGACCCGCAAACTATAAAAAGGACTGTATACGTGTGGTTATAAGCCTGTGTAGCGGGAGTACGCTGCCGTTTTATCTACCTTACAGGCTCTATTCATATTCACTAAAGAGAAAAGACTCCAATGTGTCGACTGACTGAACTGAGAAAAAACTGCCCAACTGGAGAAGCAATGCAATTTGAAGTAGGTGAAGTAAAGAAATACGACTGCATAACAAAAGCCTCAATCACGAAGGTCTTAAACACCGTTAAATATTTAAAAAAAATAAAAAATCCAATGAAACCCTGGTTAAACTCAAGGAACTGTGATATCCTTTCAAGGAGAAATAAGAAAATTACGTTATCAGGAGACATGCCCTCTTCACAGCTTGCCTTTGGATTTGCTGCTTTTCTGTACAGTATTGTTAAGTCTGGTTCTAGTGATGGTGATGGGAACTCAATGGCAGAAGAGACTTTTGTGAACGAGCAAGAAAAATCTACTACCTCGGGAAAGCAGTAACTCAGCCCTCAGAACACACAAAAGATGTAAAAGCAGGTGATATCCGGACAGCACAGAGGAGAGGCTACTGCAAAGTGACTCAGTACTGTGGGGTTTGTGTGTGTGTGTGTGTGTGTGTGTGTGTGTGTGTGTGTGTGTGTGTGTGTGTGTGTGTGTGTGTGTGTGTGTGTGTGTGTGTGTGTGTGTGTGTGTGTGTGTGTGTGTGTGTGTGTGTGTGTGTGTGTGTGTGTGTGTGTGTGTGTGTGTGTTTGGAGGGGCGGGGGGGGTCAACAATACCTGAGGTAGGAGACTGGGGTTGGAAGAATGGGGTGCAGCATCCTCATCTGAAAACAAAAGAAAGAAGAAACATTTACGTTATTTGATCCCGTTAACATCTATACATCTATACACAGCACTGATCCTAAAAATATAAATAAACAAACATTAAGGATTTCGACCAGAACTGACCAGAAGATTGCAGTATCCAAAGCAAGACAGGTCACTGCCGTTACAATAACCTTGAGGCCCTTCCTTTCCTCAGTATCTACACAAGTAGATCCTGGCTGATGGCTTTACTTGAGCTACTAAATAAAACTGGCCGGAATCCATATGGAAGCTGGCTCTTTAAAACGGGTGAAAGGCAAAGTATTTAAACTGACGTATGGCAATTGACATTATATCAAGAGGAAAACGCACACGCTGGATATAGCTCCTTCAGGTTTCAGATTTAAAAATGCACTCAAGTTGTAAGGCAAATTCCCGAAGTTTAGGGAAAGTGCTCCCAGAGTAAGAGTTCTGGCGGAGTTTGGGTCCGCCCGCCCGCCTGCCTGCTGACAGCAGGGGAAGACGTACCATGCAAATGCAGAAGGAAAGCAGCGCTTAATGACTTCATGTATAATGCATGCGCCCGAGGGGGGTACGGGGGACAGCGGCAGACAGACACAGGTTGCAGTGGAGTCTGACAGGGGCAGCGTGGGAACCGGACGCAAGGGACAGCATGGGGCCCTCGCCCCCAAGCCCGCTGACTCATAACCTTCACGGAACATTACAGGAACGTCGAGGCGAGCTTGATAACTCGCAACCTTGACACAATGCTACAGGAACACGGAGGGCGAACGACCTTGATACAACATTACAGGAGGGGTGAGGGCACGTAACTGTGGTGTTAGAGGAATGCGGGAGCAGGCCTGCCGACGCATAACCTTGATACAATATTATAGGACCATTGAGACACGCCTGCTAATTCGTAGCATTGATACAACATTACAGCAGCACTGAAAGCTCGTTTTGGTATACCCTACTGATTTCAGTTGATTTATACTTTCTCCTAGGATACTGAAGGGAGAATACTTTAGAGAGTTAAGGCCAGTATGCACAAAACTGTTCAGTCCATTTAATTTGTTTAATTTTCTTATCCAGAGGCACCATGGGTGCTTTAATATTGGTATCAACATTCCGAAAATAATTACGCATAAAAAAAGAGTGAAGATGAAGTGCACCCTCTGTCTCAGCCTGTCTCCGCCTACTACACAATTTGGAAAAATACTTTGTGGGGAGAGCGAGAGCGAGGGAGAGGGGTGGGGGGGTCAGAGGAGGTGTGTCCATTGTCATTCGCATAAATGAATGTACAATGTACAAATAATTTTGTATAACTCTGATCAAACTGTCAAACTAGACATTGCAGATCAAATGTGAATCAAGATTAGGCAACTGCATTGCCTATTTCTCACCTCAAATATTTTCAGATACATATTCTAGTCGACATATTTTATTTTAGTTTAGGTGGAATAAGAGAGTTTATGAACAGGCCACCACATTGTTCCGGTTTAAAAAAGGGGAGCCGAAACCAAATGACCGTAGTACGTCTAACCAATCAGGTGCCGGCTATTTCCATTGTGGGCGGCAACAATTATCCATATGATGTAGAGCAGTGGTTCCCAACCCTGGTCCTGGAGTACCCCTGTGTATGCTGGTTTTCGTTCCAACCACAATTGCAATACCAGAATTTTAGCAAGCTGTTATTTTTTCTTAATTAGGTGTTTTTAATGTTTAGAGGGATTATTTACATTCTTAAGCCACATTATGTTAGTAATAGCTATGCATGCCATGAAGACTAAAAGTCCAAGATTCACATTGTGTTGTATTGTAAACAATTAAAAGGAGGTAAAAAATGTTTTAACTGATCAAATTAAAGACTGAGGTGAATCAATAGGCTCATAATTGGTGAAATTGTGGACACATGGCCAATAAAACTAACCTTTGGTAAATAATGAAGAATTCAAAGACAAAGCAAATGATAACGAGCCAAACCTGCATTGTGTTAAGGAAAAAATTATGAAGGAACTTAAACTTGCGTTCAATTACCTAATTAGGAGCCTAATCACCTGAGTTGTTACTTCTTCTTTGTAATTGTTTGCAATATAACACAATGAGCATAATGAACATGGGTTTTTTTTTCTTCATGGCATGTATAGCTATTGCAAACATAACGTGGCTTAAGAGAGTAAAGAGTTTAAAGTGTTCTCTCTATACAATAAAAACACCTAATTAAGAAAAAATAACAGCTTGTTAAAATTCTGGTATTGCAATTGTGGTTGGAACGAAAACCAGCATACACAGGGGTACTCCAGGACCAGGGTTGGGAACCACTGATGTAGAGATACCTCCAAAGAGGTACTCTGACATCACGATTGGGGTGGGGGCAGAAAAAAAATTTCAACCATTAGAGGGCAGCACCAAGACTCTTTTCTACCAGTTTCCTCTGATATAGAATATTATTTCAGAATTGTTGAAATAACAAAATGGATGAATAAGTTTCATTATAAGGTAAGCAGACAAACACGTTTACAAGTTAAAAAAAACATGATCTCGAGTGTAGTTGCCCTTTAAAGATTGAACTGAGGCAACCACATGAATACGCTCAACAACTGTCAATTTGACATTTTCCGGAGACCCACTAATTCCAATCACAGTGGGAGAAGGGGGGGGGGGGGGGGGGGGGGCAGCTTCAGGAACAATTTTAGAACATCTACATTAATGACACCAGATCATAATAGCCCCTAATTAAATCCCCTTTAATCCAATTAAACGACCTGCCATTCAAACGTGCGGAAGAAAAGAGCGCCGGGCCAAAGCACGTTGTCCGTAACGAAAGCAATGCCCCCGGTAATGAATCATTCCTCACGATACTCAAGTCTGAGCTCATAATCGAGGCGGCTTGCTGTTAAGCACCGCTGTGCGCGCCGGGGTACGAGTGAGAGCCCACGGCAAACCGAGGGCGGATCGAGGAATTGGGAGGTGGGAGCGGGGTCCGGGAGCCGGGAGCTGAGGGCCAGAGCCAGCTGTCCCTGCTGCACTCGTAATCCTGTTAAGTATGACGGTTTTGGGTGCGAGTAGAAGCAGCCCCGCGCCATTGCTCACGGTATTCAGCAGGTTTCGGGGCTCCCAGGGAAGCCCCGCCCCCCATTTGAGGCCCTCACAAAGAACCGGGCATGGCGACACTACAGAACAGTGGGGCCAGGCCCCACCCCCCGATAAATGGCTATCGATCCAGCGCTAGGGCTAAATGGATTGGATTACGGCGGGCCGCCTGCCAGGACGGCCCCAGCAGGGGGGGCCCAATCCACGGCTCACCCCCACCTGCACCGGCAATTAATACGCCCCAAATCCGTCCCTGCTCCTGTCTCTGCAGATCGCTACATCTGTAAATTCATCCCCTGACATTATGATGGGTCTGTTGTGATGATGCCTGTGTGGGGTCACTGCAGGGCGTGCTCAGGGAATGCTGTAGGCGAGGCCGGAGCGGGCTGCATGCAAGACTGTGTTGGCTGCACTGGGCTCAAAGCTCCAACAAAGACTCTTATTCTACGCCCCCTCCATCCTGAGCCTTTTCCCAAATCTCAAGTGCTGGCCAGTGCAGACCAGGTCACGGCCCCCTCCGGCTACCGGCACCGTCTGAAGAACCCCGCCCCCTTGGCCCCAGGGGGCACAAACAAGCACATAGAGATGAGGAAAAACACATTGCTGACGGAGTGAAGGAGTGAGTGTGCCTGTGTGTGTGTGTATGTCTGTGTGTATCAGTGTGTGTGTGTGTGTGTGTGTGTGTGTGTGTGTGTGTGTGTGAGAGAGGGAGAGCGAGAGCGAGAGCGAGAGCGAGAGCGAGAGAGAGAGAGAGAGAGAGAGAGAGCATGAATGATGCATTCAGTGCGAGTAAGAGTATGATGAGTATGATCTGATGACTCTGGGTCTCTGGCATCATGTGTGGGGAGCTTATTTATGTACTCTGGTTTGGCTGGGGGGCGGGGTTAAGGGGTAGAAACAGTGCAGAGGAGTGAGAGGCAGAGAGTGTGTTGGGCCGGCGTAGGCTGGGTCGTACTGACCCGTTCCCGTGTTGGGTGAGGGGTCCTGCCTGGACTGGGGGATCTTGGTTTGAGCGGACAGCAGCAGCTCATAGGTGTGGTCCTCTTCCTCTGCGGGCTCGCCCCTCTCGTCAATGCTGCTGTTGGTGTACAGGGCCTGTAGGAGAGGACAAAGTCAGCCACAGCGCCCCCACCTGGTCAGGCTGAGGAAATGGGCCGAGCAGCCCCCTTCCTGCGGATTTATCGATCGCAAATGATTTATTGAGCAATCGGCCCAATAATGGCCTCGCACTCCAGAGTAAGGCTGAAAACCAGAAAATCCCGAGGGCCCCTCTGACCCCAGTCCATTTCTGGTTCTGTTCTCAGCCTGCTCTCATAATGCACATCATTCACCGTTGCACTTCCCTTCCGCTTGATTTCCCCCTTCCGCCCACCCGCCCTCCACTCCACAGTCAGATATGTATGGGCGTAATTTGGCGCAAACGCAAGAAGATGTTCGGGACGACCGCCCTACATTCTGGGCACTTGACATTTACATCTGCGCTTCTGATCACTTTTGTTAGCATGGTGATGTTTGTTCATGTTCCGTGTGTGTGCCTCTGTGTGTGTGTGTGTGTGTGTGTGTGTGTGTGTGTGTGTGTGTGTGTGTGTGTGTGTGTGTGTGTGTGTGTGTGTGTGTGTGTGTGTGTGTGCCTGTGTGCCTGTGTGCCTGTGTGCCTGTGTGTGTGTGTGTGTGCGTGTGTGTGTGCGCGCGCACGCACACTGGGGACGGGGAGGGTTATTTCATCAATCTGTGAAAGAGCTACAGCCCTTTAAAGCAGGAGTGGCCAACCCTGGTCCTGGAAAGTTGCAGGGTCGTTTTGTGCGTTCACCTTAAAAATCAGAAATGACTCTACACCCAAGAAATCAGGTTAGGAGAGTTTGCTGCACAATCAACTTTTTTAGTTTACCATTTAGCCTATGAGCCATAGACCATGCAGACCGTGTGGTTCTCCAGTACCACCGTTACCCACCTTTGCCGTAATTTGACATTTACTTGTCTATTTGCGTCTCACTCTCACCTGGGTTACCGGGGCTGCTCGGTATCCTACAAAAGAAGCGGCTTGGACAGAGAATTAAGAATGGATTTACCCAACAAGCAGGAGGAGAACGTGATCAGGCAAGGTCAGCACAATGGCAAAATTGTGATAAAATTGTACGCCGGCGCCAAGTCGTTTGTCTCAGACGAGACAGGACGGCTACCTAAACACGCTGATCAAAGCCTGACTGGGCTGCCTGACAACTCTTCAAAGGGTGAGGGATGGGAGCTTTAATACGGCTGTCAGCAACCACCAGGGCTATACCAACTTGCTTTGGGAAGAAGAAGGGGGGGGGGGGGTGTCATGACAGGGTCAATCCATACATGACAGAGGGGGGTGAACTTCAAAATCACCGATTCAGAGCGATCGATAAGTCCGTAACTCTCCTGAGAAATTGGGCCCAGCCCATACGATGCCGTAAGAAAGCAGGGTCCTGTAGCTGCATTGGCTTCTCATTTGTCATCTTCACGTCTATTTAGACCCGGCTGATCTGAGAGCCGAATATTAAAAAAATAAAAACTCCAAGCTCAAACGCACGACCTGGCTCGGACATAAATTAAAAGTTTGCCGACTCAAATGCGCTCATTAAAATGAAACGCGTCCCATCAAAAACGGCAAGCTGAGCTGCAGAGAGAGCATGAATCTCCTCTATTTATCAATGCGAGAGTCTGCTGCGACTCTCCCGATTCATGCATTTTTAATGTCCGGTTTCATGTAAAAACGCCGTTTCTCAACAGTGAAATCAATATCAAGATCAGCATTCAGTTTAAACGGAAATAATTTTTTATTGAGCCTCCATTTAGCAATTGCGGAGAGCGGTCAAAATAAATGATGGTTTACGGCTTTATCAGCGTTAGACGTCCATCTGACATATTGAGAAAGATGACATCGTCCAACTGAGTGGTTCGATTCTGTCAGTCTGAAGGTACACGGATGTTATTCACTTGCATTTACAACATTGACGAAGCTTTAAACTGGCAAAATGGTTGCAATGCTCCCGTCGTACGTGTGCTAAACAGTGGTCAAATTCAAGACGTTTTCTTTGCTTTGACACTTAACCCCAAATGTAGGCCTTGATACTAATTTATGCGAAATCTTGGGTCTACACTAACAATAGAAAATACTAAAAAATAAACTTCTACATCTATTGTTCTCCTCTCCTTCCCTTATGACTCTTGTGCCCAAGCAGCCTGTAAGACTCAATTTGTGACCCAAATAGCCATCGCCATCAATCCATGTCATTTAATACTCCCAGGTCACAATTAGAGAAACCGGGTCAGCCAGCGCCGTCTCACGCCATGGCCCGTCTCTGCTATGCCCTGGAACCACACTTACATTCAGCACCATGGAATATTTATCATGCAATTTTATGTACTTAGCTGAAGTCGTGAGGGTCATTATGCTTTTCTGGGTCTAATGATCTAATGATCATTGTTTCCATTTTAACATATTTTACAGTTGATCATTTTACAGACATTAATGAAGATTCTTTGAGAGTGAAGTTGAAGTTTCCTGCTCATTAATATGGGATCCTAACGCTTGGAGGACACATATACTGAGCAATAATTTAAAAAAACTAATGTGTTGATCTGCAAAACTATTCCCTTTCCGCAAACGTAAATTCAGGGAAAAACGTTATAATGATGAGCGAAAGTGGAGTTCACCGACCTCCAGCTCTCCACCTCCCTCGTTTGCGCACATTTCTTCCGCCACATATAGGTAACAGGCCATTCTGCAGAATTTAGACTGCATTACCTCTGAGCTGACTTCCTCCACTTGGTCAGGTGGGGGCTGTGAGGGGGGGGCCGGCCGCTCCTTCTGCATAAATACAAAAAGACCATTGCTGCGTGAAATCGCCCCCTCGTTCACTCATTTAATATATGTCGGAAACACTCAATAGGGCACTCTTTAGGAAGTATTAAGTTCAGATTTCGGACACGAATCAACATTTTGCGCTACCGTTGACGGGCGTGGCGTCGCATAAATATCTTAATTTACAGCACGTCTGTCCTCAAATTTATCTGAATAAACAGCAGTGAACGTGTTGTCATTATTGTCTTTCTCTGTGTATCTGCTCAAACTTTTCCGCGAGAAAACTGTTACCATACGAATTCAACTATTAAACATTACTGTCATATTAGTTAGCAAGAGTTTACAAAGCTACTGAAATTATAAATGCTCTACAAAAAGTTGGCTATACTCAGTACGAGTATGAGCTCTGCATAGTTGTAAGAGATGCTGGCACTATGTCTCCTCGCCACAAGACGTCCTCTCCTGTGTTCGTCTCGTCTCGTGTAGTTTCAATCCGCGGGAGCACACGAGCAGAGGCGAAGCATCGCATTGTGGTTTTTTGCATTAATACATGCTTCATACGCTACATTTACTGTTGCATTGTGGGAATTTCAGAGGGGAAAGCGAATAGGGAGCCATTTCGGACACAGTTCATTAGCGAGCAACCTGAGACGAGGGGTAAAGCAGCCGACCCACATCGCCACCTTCAGGCCACCTCAATCCCGAAAATGCCCCAGTGATCAGAGAACTGGCTGGAGTTACTACAGCCATAGACAGTGCCAGGAGGGGAACGCGAGTACAGGGTGTCTGAGGCCCAAACACGGCCACCAATGCTGCTGTTCTGACAACTATTGGCAGTAAAGGACTGCTGGAGTCACACTTCCCACAGAATAACTGCTGCGGCCTCTCTTATTCAGCTCTGTTGCCTTTTTATTTGGGAATCGGGCCCCCTGAGGTTAGTGAAAGGCCAACGACCTCTCTTCCACCATGGCATCTGCAGAACTTTTCAGTTTTCCCACAAACGTCTGTAACTGTGTGGCATATTTAAAGTGCAATACAAAACTAAAAAAAATTTTAAATATAGCGTCCTCGTCTTAAAAAAAGTTACCATGGCACAGATGAGCAGGATGAATTTAGCCATTGTATGCAGTTGGTCTGGTGCCGACAGCTTTGCTGGCAGCTGTATCAGCATTTTATTGTATTTCAGCTTTTTAAAAAAAATTTTTTTTAATGCATCTTGCACCACACAATTGTACGGAGATGTGCTGTAATGTGTTTGAAACTTGAGCAATAAAGAGTCATAACTGAGGTATCTGAGCAGCCAAGAGGCAAAGAATTTACAGAGGAGAAGAAGTAAAAAATGTTTGAAATTAGGGAATTACAGGACTGTGCAAGCGTATTTTCAGTCAGAAACTATGCTTCACATTCCCCCCCCCCCCATCTTAAAAAAGACACTGCAACGGATCAAAGAATATTCAAAAGATAAAAGATAAGCCTAATTGTAATTCTAATTATTAGGATCTGGGCTTCTTATAAAAAAGTTTTCCTTCTTAAAAGTCCGGGGATAGATACAGATATTTGTGTAAGATTAAATCTTACACATGATGAAAATCCCAGAACAAGCCGCTGTTTGTCGCCTGTTTTAAATAGGACTAGATTGTGATGTGATAAGAGCGGGGAGAGAACCATGTTTGGGTGGATACCTGTCACCCTCTAGTGGAGAAAATGGGGATATGTCTTTTTTTTAAATGAGCCACCCATTTGAGGAACATTGTGTTATCTGCTACTGGTGCTGAAGACAGGTGCTTGAGAAGGGTTTAAAAATAAATCCATCCATTAAATGTTTATATCTGGCCAACGGCTAAGATTGAGGCCTTTAAGAGTCGGAAAGAAGATTTAGCACTGTCCACTAAGGTGTCAGAGGTGCACAAACAGATTTAGAAGCTTGGTTTAAAATGCTCAAATAATTACCTGGGAAAATGTACTGTATGGATGAAAGCCTGGGGCAATCCACACAATATGAAATACCGCCCAGACACAAAAATATATTTTTTATTTATATTGTTTACTTGGTAAGACAAAATAATAAATCTGCAAAGTGCAAATGTGGAGGATTAATACGGCAGCAGACGTCTCCGTCAAGCGCTTTCATCTGTGCTATATGGCCATGGGGATTATGAGATTGGCAGTACTAACAGGTACATGTCAGCTGAAGAATACAGCCACTGTGTGTGCATGTATATGCATGTGTTTGTATATCTGTGTGTGTGAGTGTGTGTATGCATATGTGTGTGTGTGTGTGTGTGTGTGTGTGTGTGTGTGTGTGTGTGTGTGTGTGTGTGTGTGTGTGTGTGTGAGTGTGTGTATGCATATGTGTGTGTGTGTGTGTGTGTGTGTGTGTGTGTGTGTGTGTGTGTGTGTGTGTGTGTGTGTGCGTGCATATTCTTTTTCCGGAACATACCTTGCCCGCTTCACTGTCTGGCCGGCCGGAGTCTCGGTCGGAGGACTTGCCGCTGGCCAGGCTGTCTAAAGAGTGGCAGGATGTGGCCTCAAACAGCGCCTCATACGGGCTCTCCTCCTCTGGCCCTGGGGCCATCCCTGAGATCAGCTCATTAACCTGCTGATCCATCCCACCTGCAGTACACACAGTGCACAGGTGAGACAGAGGAGAGATAAACAACACACAGGTGAGAGAGAGGAGAGATATACAGCACAAAGGGTGAGACAGAGGAGAGATACACAGCACAAAGGGTGAGACAGAGGAGAGATACACAACACAAAGGTGAGACAGAGGAGAGATACACAACACAAAGGTGAGACAGGAGAGATACACAGCACACAAGTGAGACACAGGAGAGATACACAACACACAGGTGAGACCGAAAAGAGATACACAGCACACAGGTGAGACAGAGGAAAGATACACAGCACACAGGTGGGACACAGGAGAGATACACGGCACAAAGGGTGAGACAGATGAGAAATACACAACACACAGGTGAGAAAGGAGAAATACACAGCACACTGGTGAGACAGGAGACATACACAGCGCACAGGTGAGACAGAGGAGAGATACACAGCGCACAGGTGAGGCAGAGGAGTCATACACAGCACACAGGTGAGACATAGGTGAGTCAGACGAGAGATGCACAGAACACAGGTGAGACAGATGAGAGCTACGCAGCTCAGGACAGGCAACACAGGATATACAGTACAAAGGTGAGAGAGAGGTGACAAGGGAGAGACTCCTAAGTTCAAATTCACAAGCTGCAGGAAAATCAAAGCCACCTTTGACTGAGTGAGGCATAAGCCACGGCATGGGGAAGGCCTGATAACAGGAGCAGTTTGTTAGTGAGTGCTGTGGAGTTAAAACAGGATCCTGGGTTCAATTTATTAAAGGAGCACTGTATGTACACCACTGTGCAAAGCTCTAAACATGTTGTTCAAACAGGACCAATGCTGAGAGGCCAGGAACACAAACACACGAGGAGGAGACTACACACACAGGCAGAGTAAAACACGACTGAAACACGGCTATTCTAAGCAGAGCTCTCCAAGGGTTTGGGAAAGGGACGCTGGGAAGATTCACCTTTTCTCTTGGGGCTGAGGCGCTCTTCAGAGGACGTGATAGGGGGAGGGGCTGGGGGAGGAGGCAGGCCCATGTCTGGAGGGGTTCCTGTCATGTGACCTACAGAGAGAAGAGAATCTCCACAGGTTTCAACTTGTGCAACATTACAGTGAAAAAAAAGTTTTGAAATTAATTTTAATCTATGCCATCAGAGTCTATTGATAAGTGTAACTGTTTTAATAGTTAATTTGATTGCATTTCTCTTTTTGCATTTTTGTTACATAGCATTTATAGCTTGTCTGTGGTCTGGATGTGAGTATTATTGTTGTGTCTAAAATTTGTGGCCCTTCTTAGCCAGGTCTCTCTTGGAAAAGAGATTTTAATCTCAATGGGACTAACCTGCTTAAAAAATACATTTCTTCCCCCAATTAAATGCAGCGCCATTAGATTTTACATTGGTACATGAAAATAGTCTCACTTTGCACTTGTGTACCTCATATGTTTATGGCAGGCAGCGAATCACCTGGTGAAAAACCGATAAGCTGAAGCATTCAGTCCTGAACCAGCACTGAACAGCCAGGATCATACAGACAAGACCGGCTTCAGAAAGGCCCCCGTCTGGTATCATGAAACGCAGTGGTGCATAACTCCACTCCCGGAGGGTTATTGCACGGTTTTAGTTCCAACTAATTATTCAGACTCAATTTCATAAACAGCTGTAGACACCAGTGCTGGTTCACTCCTATATTGGATCACAGTAAAATGTTTCCATCAAGGACAAATATCTGCAGCTCATAAAATGCCGGATAAAATAAATGACTGGGAAAATTCAATAATTCATAGCGGAAGTTGAATGGTGTAAAATTGCAAAAAAAAAAAATTTAAAAAAAGATTGGCGCCTGGAATATCATCAGCGCCTCACCCTGGATGAGTGCGGCGATTTGGCGGCTCATCTGGGAGGGCATCTCCTTGACGGTGTCCAGCGCGGTCAGGCCCTTGTTGTCCGCCATGCTGACGTCGATCCCTGTCGCACAGGGGAAAGAGGCAGGTTGGGTGCTGTAGCACACACTGTAGCGCTTCGGTCTGCCTGAAACACGCCGCACCCCATCTTTAATGGAGAAAACTGACCTGCGCTCAGCAGCTTCTGCACCACGTCGGTCTTCCCATACGGGGCTGCTTCGTGCAGGGCGCTGCCCTTCTCCGTCTGGAACACACACATTTCAGACAGGAGCAAGACGCAGCCAAAACACAGCACGGGCACATACGCGTGTACGCATTCACGCAAACACACACACACACACACACACACACACACACACACACACACACACAGGCACAGACACATGTACGCACGCACACACACAAACACACACACAGGCACAGACACATGTACGCACGCACACACACAAACACACACACAGGCACAGACACATGTACGCACGCACACATACACACACACGGGGCAGGCAAAGCACTGAACGGCTGCACTGGTTTCCTTTGCATTGTTCAAATTGAATCCTTATCTGGACGAAGCAGAGCGCTGAAGGTGTTGCGGTCAGAGATAACCACACGGACAGACACAAAGACCTGCAAGTCACCCATCTCCACTTCGCCACAGGCCGCAAACTCTGTTACCCAACTCAATTACTTGCTTGAGGAATCAGAGAGGCCGATTTTCCAGCTCTCGGGCGCATGCTAACTGCGCACCTGCAGGAGGGCGGCCCCCGCAGGCCTGGAGAGCCATATATGGGCCAGATGGCCAGCTTTACGCTACGGTTCCTGCAAATTGGGCCCCGAAGCGGCAGAGCGGCTCCAGCTTTTGCAGGTGACTTTAAAACAACGGTCCCCCTCCCGGTCGTGGATAGCCCAAGCTTACTGGACAGCCACAAGCTTTAACTGCCCAGTCCTCTCTCGTTTAAACTGGACCAAGAATTACCTGCTCAACGTGTCAATGTGTTGTAGGTGGGGAGGTATACCGAGCACCCGTAGCATAGCAATCCACCACTACGAATCGGCACCACTGTAGATTAAGTAATGACTTGAAGTGAATGCGGTTTGAGGTGAGGGGAGGTAGGAAGGACCCTGACCTCGTAGTTGATGTCCATTCCGGCCTCCAGCAGCACCTCCACCACGTGGAGGTGGCCGTTGCGGGCAGCCAGGTGGAGGGGCGTGTGCTTCTTGGTGTTGCAGCTGAGCAGGTTGGGGTGGGCGTTGAGGAGCAGCTTGACCACCTCCAGCCGGCCGTAGAGGGCCGCCAGGTCCAGCGGCGTCTCAAACTTGTTGTTGCGCATGGTGGGGTCGGTCAGCTCCTCCAGCAGGAGGCGCACCACCTGGGAGTGGCCGTACTGGGCGGCACAGTGCAGAGGAGTCTCGTTGTCATTGTTCTGCCGTAGTGGGGAGGGAGAGGGAGAGGGGGGGACATCCGGCCACCAGGGGGCGACATAGGGAGGGGAGAGAGGGGGAGTGAGTCTCAACAAGACCTGACAGGCAGCTCGACGTCTCCTGGGGTACTGCAGAGTCACAACAGACAGCATTCGCAACTCGGTACGAGATATTTTATAGAAAGCTGCATTTCGGTAAAAGGTTTCTTTGAACCTTAGGTGCCTGAAGGTCAGTTCTGACATTCATTATGTACTTGGCACATTGGTATGTCTCCAAAACATGTGTGTGAACATAGCTGTGGACATTAGAGCTCAGTGACTATGAAGGATCAACAGAACAGGGGCCTGCTGTAACCTGCTCAGTGCTGATGATGATGTAATGGCTCTGATGATGTCATGTGTGAAGGAATGATGGAATATGAAGGAAGAGAAGGAGCCAGAGGAGGTGAATGCTTTGAGGGGCTGAGGTGGTGATGACTCACACCTGGAAAAGTGAATTATTACGTCACCCCTCCCCTCCCAGTCACATGACCAATGATAAAAAACCGCCCCATGTCCCCTGAGCCTAAACTCTGCATCTTAATGAAGGCCTGTGTAGCCAACCTCTGGGAATTTGCCTAAAGCATGCACGCTCTGCAACACGCATACATATACATTAAATCTTGATGCAGTCTAAAGAAAACAGACATATCATATGGCCAAGAACATGAACCAAAAATAAATACAAAGCACAAAAAATACATACATAAAAACAGAACAAAAACCAAAACAGGCAGAATCATACTCTGGAATTATTAGCATGTCGTACAACAGCACAAATGCATGATGCAGGCAGACCCCCCGGAGTGCAGGCGTTGCATGCAACGGTGATGAGGATGAGAAGGGTACGTGATGAAGAAAGGAGGAGAGCTGTTCAGTCAGATGGCGGCTCATGCAGCACACATGCAGAGGAAGCGAGCGGAGGTTTCACAGCGTGGCGGGAAGATCGAAGCCGTTGCCATTCGAGGCCGATGCCCCCCGCGTGCTTGCCTGTTAAATCTTTCGCCAGCCTGAATGAGCTGTACAACCCTTAGGCAGCCACAAGAGGGCACTCTTTCAGCCTCCAGCTCTACCGTAAACCTGCCGATCAGGTTTTTTCCTTTGTTGATGTATTGTATGCTATGTTAGATTGTAATGACATAACACAATTTTCTGCTGCTCTCAACTGCTTAGAAAACATTTCATAACCTAAAACGGCAACATTTTTGCAGGGAGAAAAAAAAAATGTAAATGGAAAATTTGTATGCAAGCATCTACTTGTTTTCTTTCGCTAATCACCCCTGACCAAAATAAACCCACTCAGACCCCAGGTCTCACAGCTGAATGAGTTTATATTTTTAGTATAAGTAAATGTTAATTGTTGGATATTTACAGTACACAAAGGAAAGAGAAATTTTCAAAGGCCCCGCCCCCATCTCCGTTTGTCTGACCGCAGGCCCACAGTGGCACATATGAAGGCCCTCTCCCCTGTGCCAGTGCTGGAGGGGGGGTACGGCCCAGAGAGGCTGGCCAGCTGTGTCCCCTCGCTGCCGGTGGGGGGGGGGGGGGTGAGGGGTGGCAGCGACAGGTGGCGCACAAAGGCAAGCGTGGCGCGTCTCCAGCCCCAATCAGCAGGTAACCAGCGGACCGGCCCTCAGTCAAGGGCCCTGTCAACCGACACTGTGAGAACAGGTCGCAGCTTGAACCGGGAAGGGGGAGGGAGGCGACCCAACGGAAAACAAAACGACACCTGCGTTCGGAACAGACGGAAGAAAAGCGGGCTGAGGGAGACAGAGAGAGGAGGGAGGGGTGGCTGACAGAGGGAGGTAGAGACAGAGGGTAGAGCACAGAGGGAGAGACCAGCCTCCAGTGAAAGACAAAAACAAGGCGACCAGAGGCTTTGAGTGGAAAATAACACTCAACAAATATACCCCCCACCCCAAAAAAAAGAAAAAAAAAGAAAAGAAAAGATAGACTGCACCCAGATAGACTGCAGTCCTTTCACAACTGCCATTTTAGGTTGGGAGGGGGAGGGGTGGGGGTGTATACAACAGCTCCCTTCTTTGTTCTCTTCTCCTCAACGGTGGAATAAAGTCACCTCTCCAGCAGCATTTCAGTTGCACCTTGCTCTGAAAGGTCACTGTATCTCGCAGTACCCAGAATGCAGCGGGGCCTAGGGCCACACACAAAGAATCCTGCCGTGTCGCATGTGCGATGAGCCTTCCCTCGAGAGCTTCCCCACCCCCCACCCCTCCAGTTGGTGCTCCTGCTGCTCTATTACACTTTCCCTAACTGTTTTCTCACTCTCTTTTTCTACATTCTGCCGGCGGGGCTTATGCCCTGCATCTCGAGAGTTGCTGTCCGGCTTCCTGTCCGTTGCCGCTTGCCCCTCCCTCCGTACCGCCGCTGCCAGCTGCTCCCGCCGCCATCGGCGCCCGGTTCCCCACCATCACTGCCGCCACATCTGGACTGTCATCTAGCTGCTACAAATTATATTATCATGGACATTGGCTGTTTTGACCATGTTGGTCTTTAAGCCCTAGACCCTGAGCCGACCAGAGGAGGATGGGTTCCCCCATTGAGTCTGGTTCCTTCCATGGTTTCTTCCTAGTTACAACAGGGAGTTTTTCCTTGCCACTGTTGCCCTTGGCTTGCTCTTGTGGGGGGTTTAGGCTGGGTTTTGCTGTGAAGTGCATTGTGACAACTTGTTGTGAAATGCGCTATATAAATAAATATTGATTGATTGATTGATTGATTGTTTGATTCCGCGTTACCTGTCCGTCATTACCGCTTCGCTTTGAGGCCCAATCAAGTCACAGCCCTGGTTCCACCGTCCTACCCTGCTCGCTGGGCTGGGTTACTGGGTAAACACCTGGCAGTGTAACAAAGCCCATATCACATGAGATGCATGTTAGGACAAGGGAGCTGGGAGGCTCCGCTGAGCGACATGGAATCGGAGACCCTCCCTGGCGGCGCAGAGAGGTAGCACAACACAACAGCAGTTCCTCTGACAGGAACTGCAGCATGTGACCCCTGGAGTACAGCTTCACATGACTGCCCATGCTCTACACGCGTGTCCTCACAAGGCACGCGCACAGACATCACGCCAGGTCCACGAGAAGATTCTGACAACATCATCAGACCATAAAGTCACTGAAAGAGCTCCCTCTTCAGGCATCTGCCTTACAATCTCATAAACAAATTAAGAAGAAAATCATCATTTTATGTTTATTCTCAGTGGTTTAGAGTTTTTTTTTTTTTTTTTGCTAGAGTTCAGGGGTCCTCTGATACTAGGCGTCACAGCCATTGCGTGGTGACTAAAGGCTATGACGTCTTCCCTGGTGCGATGAGGGGCGATAACGCAACGTCGCCCCCTGGGGGTGGGGGGTGGTTGGTACAGCTGCTGCGGTCGGTGAGCTGCACGTGAACTGAAGGCCTGTGCCCTCTGGGGCAGGTAGGCACGTGTGTGCCCTCACGCTAACAGGCCTCAGTATTCCTGTCCGCAGACGGGGGAAACACTAACACAGATGCAGGCTGATGGCCAGCTGGCGTGCGCTTCGCCTCGCTAAGGTCAGAGGTCGGGAGGGAAGGGCCTGCTGGTGCCTGGTACTGAACTGCGGTCAGGCAGCGGCAGTACTAACGGTCATAAATCTTCATCTGCCATGAGGTCTGAATTGCTCCAGTGCTGCTTGATGACAGAGGTCAACGGAATGAGGCGTAGGGTTTGAATCATAGGACTTCCCTGCTCTTCTTCACTTATTCGTTTTGTATTTAAACCTTATATTTTTGGTAGGATATTTATCATATTTTTATTATTCATAAACCCAACAGCATGCGTGCACTCTGGCCACTGAGGACAAACGGACAGGGCAGGACATTTTCTGGGTGACAAGAGGTCTAAGGGACACTTAAACGCAACGTGGTCCCTCCAAACTCACTGCAGTGTTTTACAACTGCAGTGTCAAGTTCCCCCTGAAAACCCAACTGAAATGTATCTCTTGTTTACCATTTGAATGGCTAATATTTCAACGGTAAATTTTGTAAAAAATTTGGAATTGCCCGGAACATTTGAACGTTAAAATGACATAATTTGTCATTTAATTGAAAAAGGGACTTTTTCCTGCTCCAAGGGGACATCCAATATCATTAACCAACATGGTTGCACTGTACGGTTGTTTTTCTATGGGCTACAGAGCCTTTAATCTCGTTAACCACCTTGAGCAGTTATTTCCTCCGCACCATAACAGAATCCAATGTTTACCCCCCCCCCACCCCCAGAGTTTGCTTTTTATCTTGCAGCTCGTTTTCTCAAACTTGGCTGCAACAGACTAGCATGTGCAAATGGAAAACTCCTAAAGAACTGTTATATACACTACCCAGCAAGTTACTTACTCTGTTTAACACATTTATATTCTATCCAGGAAGTGGATCCTAAAATAACTGGCATAGCAATTTATTGTACGAACAGTGCCTAAAATGGCTGAACCTGATCACAATTTCGGCTATTCAGAGGAATGGGGCCCATGATGGCCTTTGGTTGCCTTAGTGTCCTGAATGAGTCAGCACAGGGCCCCTCAGCTCCACACTTTATAGGTGGGTTAAATAACGAGAGGTTCGAGTGGACCGTTTGTTTTCTCGAACAAACCCGTCCGATGAAAAAGCCGATAGTTAAAGAAAACCTCTCCCTTAGGAATTGAAATAGAAGACAAAAAAAAGATGAGTGAGGATTTTTCCATCCCCCAAAGTACCGACAGACACCCCGGTAACTAGGTCAGCTGGAAATCACATTGGTCTGGGTCAGCTTTGGGCTCCCTCAGAACACAGTGAAGCAGCGTTGATACAGCGTTATCTTAGCGTTGAAGCAGAAAAGGAAGAAAAGGAACTTGAGGATTTAATATCGAAGTAGCATTGGAGCAGCGCCGGCGCAACATTGCAGCAATATTGTAGCAGCTTTTGAGCGGCGTTGAAGCAGCTTTGCAGAGCTCTGTTGAGGAGCAGTGTTTGTCATGCTTGTGTCGGATTCAAGCCCCCCATCTCACACGACCCCTGCCCCCATCTCAGACATAATACCACCCACCCCCAGCGCCAATCACCTGCACTTGCACTGCTCAGCTGGGTCAATCACATCCACAACTCGCCCAGATCAGCCCGCAAGCCTGTTACCACAGCAACGCGCCGTCCCCTTGCCTCAGAATCCTACGTGTTCCAAGACGGCGGAGCTTTAGCGAGAAAGCCTTGCGTGCTCCAGGATCGGTCCGATTCCAGTGTGGCTCACGGAGAGACGCTGGCATTACAGCAAAGAGCTGCGGCGGTTATGGGGGGTGGGGGGGGGGGGTCTGGGGTCTCTGACGACAGCTCTGCGCCCCCAAACTGCCGAGCGTGCGGACTGCATTTGTGTCTAACTTATTCATAACGCCTCATCCATTATTTAGGCTAAAATCCAGTCATTAAACTTATTTTACTGCTATATTTATCAAAAGTATTCCTGAGGGGAGATGTCTCCAGGGAAACGCCATTAAAATGCTTTCTCCACATACGAACGTGCGTCTTTAACAGAAAGGGTCGGGGGGGTCGAATTAACAGCGTACGTGCTTCTTTCATGAGATACGGTTGCCAGTGTTCGACACCATTAATAATTCCTACGGGGCTTGCTAGCATCTGGCTGTGAGAATTTAATGTATTTAAGTGTATTTAAGCTAGTGCCGAAGATAAACGGAAAATGATTGGCTAAGGCAGGATTCATCGTACATTACAGATCTCTGTCCAAGTTCCCCAATCACGTACGGTCTACTGCACTTTCACATACTCGACTGAGCCACGCGTAGCGGTTTCTGAGGGAGCGAGGCTGATCTGAATGATGCAGTGGAGGTGACGGTTGAATATACCCAGAGTTGAGATGCACTGCTAATGGGGATGAGTTTGTAACACGAGGCCAGATGGAGCTGGGAGAGGAAGGAGCTAATGATGCTCAACGCTCGCTGGAGGCCTTTTCCCAAAAGGGTATGTGCACAAACACGCAAGCAGAGTCACACACATGTAAATATGACACACATAAAATACATATACACACACACACACAGACACACACACGTAGACACACACACACACACACACACACACACACGTAGACACACACACACACACACACACACACACACACACACACAGAGACACACAGACTCTCTCGTGCACTGGCACTCCCAGGGAAAGCAGCCGATTTCCCGGTTGAGTTCACTGGGGGGGGGGTCTCGTCTTCGCACAGGGCTCTAACCAATAGGAGGCTCCTTCGTAAAAACTGCAAAAACCCCCACGGGGTGGGGCTGGGCCCCTAACAAGCTCCATTAAAGCGCATCCATCCCCACAGCACTGTAAGGGGTAGCCAGAGATGTAAGGCAGCCGTACGCTATCCGTACGAGAAAGCGTTAGTGCGTCAGCATCTCTGCAGGGGAGTTCAGGACTGGCACAGGCCCGGGAGGGGGGGGGGGGCTCGAGCGACGGGCAAGCATGGCAGAACAGCGGGCTCAGCAGCACCGGGTACACACCTTGGCGTTAATATACGGATCAAAGGGTCCGCAGCGTTTGAACTCTTTGTGGTCTACAGAGCTCTAGGAGGAAGAGAAGATGAGGCAATGTTTGTTTTCACACAGGCAAAAAAAAAAAGAAAAAAAAAGAGCTAAATCACACTGGCAATGGGGGAACACAAACTGAGGGTGAGTTAATGAACAAATGAATAACACAAAAGAGCAAAAGGCAGAACGTCGCCGCGGGTGACGGTTCACGCGGAAATGCCAGAAATGAAACGGCGGCCATTTCGGCACCGGGGGGGTTCAGCGTCTGTATGCGTGTGTGCGTGCATAAACATACCACACGCAAAAAGAAAATCCGTGTGCATGTGGGATCCAATGAGCTGAGACTACCCCCACTTCCCAACAAGTCAACATCACAATTCCTGTCAATGTCAGCTTAAGAAAAGTTTAATTTCCAATTTCACTGCCCCATTTATTTTAAGGTAACGAGTGGTTTTTAATAGGAGAGCGGGCCATCTGAGGACCATCGCTTCGTTTCAGGTCATCTCTAGGAAGCTTGCCTCCGTACGGGGCAATCAACATTTCAGGCTTGGCAAGAAGAGGACGAAGGCGCCGCAGAGTAACACAGCTGCCTCGGGATTAAAACTCATGTCACATTCCACTTCGCTCCAGGACTTTGAGTCGCTTCAAGCCGTGACCGGGTCAGCCAGTACGGTCTCCGCACGACGCAGAGGGGATAACGGTCTCCGTCTCGTTCCCTGGGATCACACGTGCCCACACTCCGCCCCTCACACCACACTTCCCGTTTATTCCTTCCCAGAATTCCTAGAAATTGAAACACGGCTCTGAAGGCGGGGGAGGGGAGAGGAGGCAGGGAAGAAGGGCGGTGGGGATGTCTGATCTTGGAGAAGGGTTGTCGGGCTGTCGTTTTTTCCCCCCAAACCTGCAGCCGCGCAAGAAAAGAAAACGAAAAACAAACAGACTGCCGCATCCTGGGCCCGGCTCCGAGTCAACACGTCGACGCCTCGCTATCAAGGAGAGGTTTTTTTTTGTTGTTTTTTTTTTTTGAGTAGAGTACGCAAAATCCAGCGCCAACGGCGAACCCCCAAAACAGGCCAAAGCTCGCCCATATCCCCGATTCCTTTCCAGTCCCGCCCCCGCAGCGAGTTCATGAATGGATGTATGGAGCGATGGTTTAAAGCGTAGATGGGTAAAATGGATGAATGACGTGTTAACCCCAATCAGGCCGTGACTGGGCCCATGAGTGCTTTGGGGAGGTTAGAGGGCGTGTTCAGAAGGATCACAGTCTAAGGGGAAAGGCACCAATGACGTATGACTAGACACGCCAGAGCAAAGCGTATTTAATCAGCTCTCTATGATAGATAACAAGTTTTCAAGGGGAAAGTCCACTCTCTTACCTCCTTTTTACACGTCTTTCAATTATGTGCAAGGAACATTAAAAAGGCGTTTTTATTTAGCCTTGCGACTCCTTCAAATTAGCATTCCAGATATTTAATAAGACAACCACAGCAGATTAGCATAACATCCCAATGTTGGCTATATCCGGATATAACAGTGATATTGAAAAGGACACGAGTGACCAGATGGTCGCACGCCCTAATTAATCACCTTTGATTAACAGAGGACAGCCTTTGATGAGAGAACTTATCGACCGCACACGTAAACCCAACGCCTAGACCTCTACCACGCCTGACAGGACCGTCCTGTCTCGTACCTGTAAATGTGCATGTGTGTCTGTGTGTTTGCGTGTGACTTGACGCGTATGGACATTGACATTGAGTAGCTACAAAGACACCCCAACAACAAAACAATTTGGGGCATTTTGTCGGTTAACTGTGAAAGGACAGAGAGGGACAGCGGTCAGACCTGCTCGTTGATTTTGGGGTGCGAGGGGCCCTGGTGGATGAGGAGCCGGACGATGCACTGGTCCCCCTTCCAGGCGGCCAGGTGCAGAGGGTAGCAGCCCTTGTTGTCTGCAATGTTGGTCAGTGCCTCGTTCCTCAGCAGCACTTCTACTACCCCACTGCAGGGGGAGACAGAGAGCAGAAAACATTTACCACAGGATCACTTTAATGGTGTACTATAGGGAGTTTCAATGCTTACTTTATCCAACAATATTCCTATAACATACCTGCCAAGTGTGATTTTCATAAATTATGTAAAACCGATTTAAATTATGCCAATGGTGAGTCAGAATGTCAAGCAAGGCCCTTATTTAGTAGAATTACAGGGTGAATTACATGTCTGTTGCCAACTAAAGTAGAGAGTTTAAATGGAGCAGTGCAGTTACTGTATAGTTAGCGGGTATAGGAGTGGGTTTCAACCAGTAGGGCTCGGCTGTACAGAAAGAAGTAGGTATCTGCATCATTACGACTCCAGTTAGAGACTGCTCAACACAAACGTGCAGTTATTTACTAGGAGATGCTATGGGCCTGGGCTCCAATTACGGGGAAAAAACACAAACAGAGTGCGCGTTGTGACTGCAGAGCCCCGCTCAACCCCGCCCATGGGAGAGGAGGCCGCACCCACCTGTGTCCATTCAGAGCGGCGTGGTGGAGGGGTGTGTATCCAGTGCTGTCCACGCAGTTCACATTGGGGCCCCGCCAAATACTGCAGAGACAGGGCACACGGTGTTACATGGTTACAGACACATAGACAGACATGCACAGGCTGGAAGACACACAGAGATGCACAAGTTGGAAGACCGGCATTCAAGCAGACATCTCATACAGTGCAAAAAGAGTCAAAAATATCAACACACACAGACAGTCAAAAATAGCAACACAGACACACAAATATATATATATATATATATATACATAAAAACACACATGTGAACACACATAAAATTACAAAGACACAATACATGGTAAGTAAAATGGCTGTAAGTCATCAAGGGTCGGAGGTATCAAACGAGCCTCAAACCATCACTCTGCTGCCAGATATGCAGTAGATATGGATGGATCACTTTAAGGGTTGTTTCTCCTGACAGATTTTCCTATTGAACTCTATGGAAAAATAAGTCAGGAGAAGAAACCCTTCAAGTTATCCATCCATATCTAACCCGGTGAATGTTTTATAACCCTTTTTACTCTTTTACCAGGGGTGCCAATAATAGTGGAGGGCACTGTATATACACACAAATAAAAGCACAGACACGTACAAACACAAACACGCACATATTCTGCACGGCGGCCGCGATTGAAGTTTCAACACAAAAGCCGAAATGATGTTTCAGACATCAGAAGGGCTTGCGCCCGAAACGCCACATGGTGGTATACTAATAAACGTTCATGGGAGCATTATCTAGTGTAAGTATTTAATTTTTTTTCCGTTTTGTCCAGCACCTAGTATTCATCACGTTTTGGATGTGCGTGCACTTTTTGTATCAACACAAAAGCCTGGCACACTTTCAGCCAGGGAGCCAGGACCGAGTTGGTTCACATTCTGTGCGTGGTGGAGTCAGGCTGATATCGACCGTGCCCTCATATCTGCTGCCTGCTCGGCTATGCCGTTCCATTCCACTCACCGCCTTTAAGGTACCTCCCAACCCTGAGTCAACAGTCAACTTGAACTCAGTAGCAACGGCTGCTCATTAATAGAGGCTAGCCCCATTTCTCCTTTCTAATTATACCTGCTCAGTTTTAGCGTACGACTGCCCGGCCACACTCTGTAGGTTTTAACTTTCACACGGCCTCACGACGCCGTTTGCACAGTGCGCTCCATGGAAGTGACCGCCGACCAGTGTTAGCGCTGGCTTTTTTATACAGAATAGCAACACGTCGTTTCCTCTTCACGGCCACATTCAACAGAGACTCCAGCCCATCAAAAAGAATCCACTACTTCTAATTTTAAACATTTTTCTCCTCGACTCACTGATATTCATATGAGGTACATGGCTAACGCGGTAGAATTGCATTGACTCGTCCCAATTCCACATGTGCACCTTTCACACCCTTTCCCTTCAAACAGCTCCAGACTCTTCCTAGCAAGATAAAAAAAACTATTATTATTTGTGCTTGGTAGACGCTCTTATCTAGGACAAATTACAGAGCTTGGATTTCTTTTTAAACTTCTCTGTTTACACAGCTGGGTATTTGCCAAGACGAACCAGGCTAAGCACTTAGCCCAAAGAGCACACCTGTGAACTGAACTTTGAACCTTCTGATCATAAGCTCAGCTCCTCAGCCGAAAAACACCACCTAAATCTGATAACCTGCAATGAGATGCTTCGGCAGCGGGCGCGCGGAGGGCCAAACGGGCCCGACGGGGGGCGCTATTGGTCGGCTCCTGCCTCCGGAGTGGTGAGCCAGGGGAAAGGAATGAGGAAAAGGAGGACTGGTGCCAGGAACGCAGGACGGGGTCAGATGCAGGCTCACGCGGGGCGGGGCTGGGAGAAGTGTGTGTGCCGTGCTGCGCATGCAGTCCTAGAGAGCGAATACCTTTCGGACAAAGCTGGGGGAAAATCACGAGCGTCGCTGTCCCCACTGAATAAAAATCCAGGAAGATCAAGCATACGATAAACTGGGTCATCCGACCAAAAAAATTTACAGCGAACAGATATTTTCACAGAGAGAAAAAAACAAACAATGCCAGGAAGATTTGCTTCCAAGAAATTGCATTTGGGAAATCTATCCAAAGCTGCCGTTTATTTGTATGTGTGCATGGTGACTCAGGGAACGGGATTAAAGCGGTAACAGTGTGCTCATTCATTAAACAACTTAAGTTCCACTCCTACACAAACCACACAGCAAAAGTACATTAGTCCCTGATAAGCTGCAGAAACCAATAATTACTCGTGAAAAAAGGGAGACAAAGGACTGTGTCCAGGCTCACGTGATAGATAGCGCAACGTCACGAGGTAAAGCAAGGGCCTCACACAATCCCACACGAGGAAAAGAGTGTCGACGCAGAGTGTCGAAGGCTGAAAGCATGGACCGTGAGTACATTCTCCCCTCAGCAATAATTGCTTGCGATTTCACTCGGGGTGACTTCACGTTTAATCTCGGCAAAGTCCCCCTGGCCCCCTCCGCTCTGCCCGGCAGCCACCATGACGGCGCCATCGTCGTGGAGACGCCCAGCGGAGATGGGGGGTGGGAGGGCGGGGAGGGGGGCAGGGAGGTCCCCGAAGGGCTGGGGGGGGGGGGAACACACAACAGAACGCTTCCCTTTAGTCAAGCGTTTTGGCCATTGCATTGACAAGCATCTCACTTTTGCACCATAATGACTGTTTTTTCCCTCTAAAAATACCTTGCCTGTAATGGGCCTTTATGAGCAGTCTGCAATTATGCAGCAGGAACCGTCTCATTAAATAAGTGTCTTTTTGTTTCAGCCACCGGAACAGTGTGCCGTGGCGATGCGGGCCCGGCAGAGCCCCTCTGCCCCGCCTCCCAGCCACTGCGACCACCAGATCCACACCATCGGGGTTTGGCGTGTCAGTGGGTAGCTCCTCCCACATCCCACAGTGCCATCGCTTCTTTGTGGCATGGAGTCACGGGAAAGCCTGACTGGAGCATTTCCAGTTTCACGCCTTTCATAGTCCGGAAATCGGACAGGGAAACCTACACAAGCCCGAGTCTGAGCTCAAAGCAGGCCAGTAAAAAAAAAAAAAGTTTAATGTTTTACATGATTTTCCTCATATTTCTGTACAGATTTCAGATAAAACGGATCGCTGTGCGTCTCCGATAGCTTTTCTGCGGCTTACACTGAGGGAATTTAGAAAAACAAAATCTGATGTGAGAAGAAAATCCAAGCAAAGGGAGTCTGACATGAAGTCACAGAGCAGTCGGGAGGTTGATAAAAGGGGGGGGGGGGGGGGCACAGATTGCACAGCTGCCTGGTATTGCTAAGTCCCTGTTCCCGTGCCACCTCACGTCTCAGCCGGGTGGCAAAACACTGGAGCCTCTAAAGGCCACTTGGCGTGTCCCTTTCAGGCCATTACACGGCCTCAGACCCAACCGGACAGAGGGGCCGCTTTAAAGAGGGAGAGCATCCAAAATCCCGGGTGTGGAACACTCCATTAAGAGAGGGCTGTTCCAGACTGGGAATGGGGTTCATGGTTTTTTGGCTTCGAGAGGCAGAATTAATCCTTAATTTCCCTGAGGGGATATCGGCTTGATGAAACCCGGATCTGACGGAGATTCTGGGGTTGTAATTTGGCACACAAAGCCGGGGGAGAGAGGAGCGTTTCAGAAATCGAATTCTTTCCTCTGTCCAATGTCGACAGGGATGCAATCCTTCCCCAACTGCACTAAGACATCCTAGAATACCCCCCTTCCGGTTTTTTTCCCCCTTTCTTTTTCGCTCGCACACCCCCCTCTTTCTCTCGCTCTCCCTCTCTCTCCAGTCTCGAACATAAACGCTTCCCTGCTTGCTCAGTCGCTCTCTCCCCACAGCGGTGACTCTTTCCCCAAGGGATGTACAGTGAAAGCCTGTCCTGGTCTCCATTGTACTGCTGTAGTGTGACCTTCCTGCGAAGACCAGCAATCAAAAATCAAAAGAGCTCACCTACAACAGCTGCGTTCCTGGCCATATGCTTCACACTTTCTGTAATGCACAGGTTTTCCAGCAGCAAACATATCCCACCTACTTACCAATAAATAAACCTTTTCAGGTGCTTATTTTAACATATAGGCAACTATAAAAAAAAAAAAAAAAACTAAGCCAGGTCTTATAAATGGACAAAAGCATTCATAGTCGCAGTAGCCTTGTCTGAGTCTATGATAACAGCCGTCTATCAGCAGTCTAATTGAGCTAGCCATTCTGAAGAAAACAAAAGCTCACTCTGACCGTGGATCCCTTTGATAATGCTGTCCTAACTTATGCCACCTTTTTCCCCCTGTCGACAGATCGGGATTTTGGGAAAGGTGACCAGATGAGCCCGAGCCCTCATGTCAAATAAATAGATTTATCCGAGATCCAATTAACGCACCGGAAGCGCACGGAGGGATTAGCTGTGCCCTGTGGCGCGCTGCCCCTCGGCGTCTGGCACGCGCCGGAGCACTGCCAGGGCAACCTGGCTGAACAAAGCACATTGTCCCAGCATGCTGAGGCCAGATGCTCCTTTGCCAAAACGCTCGAGCATCAACCATAAGAGCTCACCGTCCAGGCTACCCAATTACAGCATCCTACACTCTCACATTTAACTAGCTGCCAATGCCCCTGCAGATTACAAGACTCTGCTTAATTGTACTGACGTAAAATGGAGAAAGCTGCGCGGGTTGGGACTACGACACACATGTTCGCGCCCGCTGGGCCCCGGGAATGATAGTGGCAGAGAACAAATTGCCCAACTGCGATGCGTTGCTTCCAGCTCAAAGAATGGAGTTGCAGGCAAAATATTACAAAACAAATCTCCCTTGTGATTTACTGAACATCACTGGAATTGTCACATGTCTATAGCGCATCTGAAAGCAAAAGTACCGTTATAATTGCTGACAGAATCTAAAGACGAATCTGTCATCACTCTCAGAAACCTAGCTGGCTCCGCTATACAATGAGGGATGAGCAATGTTAATGTGCAAACTGGTTAAACTTGGCACCATTAACTGGACTCAAAACTATATTACAAGTTATTTGCACCGTTGATGCTATCCATAAAATGGAAAACAATGACATACAGCATTTAATACAAGAAAAGTACAGCATGTACCTGGACAACTCCAGGCTTGGGGTATAATACTGTCAAACCTGAGCTAAAGAATAATTTAAAAACACTTTAACCGTTTAGAGCAGGGGAGGGAAATCTTATCCGAAAAGGGCCGGTGTGGGTGCAGGTTTTTGATTTAGCCCGGCACTAAAGCTGCATTCCATTTGACCTGGGAAGTCGGAATTTCCCGGGGGAGTTCCTAGTCGGAAAATCAACTGGAACGCCCCCTGAAGTCGGATTTCCGACTCGGAAAGTCGGGGTACTTTCACCAACCCCGACCTCAAAATCAAGATGGCTGCTCCGCGCATCAAAATAAGTGAAAGCTGTAGTAATATACTGTTTATTAGCACTTCTGTCTTATTTGTGTCTCATTAAATCAGTCGTACACACAGAACTGTCCAACTTCCATCTGTGGACATATTGCTACAGTGTTTGTATGCGCAAAATACCGCGTGGTGCGTTGTTATCAACAGGTATTGCTAACCATGGCTAACCTGGCTAGAACTGGTAGGCTATTGCTAACAATGAGATCAGCTAGGTTTTCCGACTTGTTGTACTGGAACGCGGTCAACTCGGGTGTGACGTCATTCCCAGCTCCGACTTCCGACTTCCGGGGTAAATGGAATGCAGCCTAAGACACCTGACTCAACTAATTAACTAATCATGGTCTTCAATCAAGACGTTAATAAGTAGAATCAGGTGTGTTAGTGCTGGGCTAAAACAAAAACCTGCACCCACAACGGCCCTTTTCGGATAAGATTGCCCACCCCTGGTTTAGAGACACCAGTAAAATTCCATGAGATTACAAATAATAATAATAAATTTTAAAAAAAGCAACACACAATTTCACCAAAAACATTACATTACATTACATTACAGGCATTTAGCAGACGCTCTTATCCAGAGCGACTTACACAACTTTTTTAGCATTAGCATTGTTTTACATATTATCCATTTATACAGCTGGATATATACTGAAGCAATTCAGGTTAAGTACCTTGCTCAAGGGTACAACGGCAGTGTAGTGTACTACCTGGGAATCGAACCGGCAACCTTTCGGTTACAAGGCCAGTTCCTAAAACACAACTCCATATAGGCTACACCAAAATCCCTTCCTACCTTTGTACACTTTGTGTTGAAAATTCAAAGGGATATACATGGGATTTTATCACCATCCATTCAAGCCATTCATAACTCCAGCAGTCTCCTTCCTGTCCGCTGCCTAGCATTAGATGATTGATGTTATGAGCCAGGGTGTTATGGTCTGGTACTGTATCCCCATCTAGGGAGGCATGTGAACCATGATGCTTCATGCAACAATCCAGACAAGCTCCCTGTGTGAAACACCCTGGCTTGCGCCGTCTTCTCCATGTCGAGAGGACTAAAAGACTAAATACAGATCATGCAACCCATCTGTATTGACTGGAGTGTTGACTGGACAAAGAATGCACACAGTGAACCGCCTACCGCCTCCTAGCAGTTGTGTTGTAACAACTCCTTGTCGCAGGCCACCATAACCGTGTGTTAATGTGCACGATTAAAACACCAGCCTGATATTATCATTCTCGGGCAAGGAATGGAGAAATGATGAAGGAGGACAGGGAGGCCATTAATATAGAAAGGAAAGTCAAACTATCATAACTTTTTTCTTCACTTCAGCCACAAATGACCTGCCTGGATTTCATAACAGATGTTACCTCACAAGCTCCAAATGCCCTGCGCCCCATTTGAAATAAGGAACCCAAACAGTAGCCTACTTCCAGCGGCCTTACGGTTGTGTTTTTGTAGCACGGCAGCGTTCATCTGGTCCAGCGACCGCAGGGACCTTACCTCAGCTCGAAGCCATCCGTCAACGCTTGTATCATGACATCCAAAAACCTTCCCCTCCCGTTCTATTAATACATTTTTTCCCCCCAATATTCGATGCTGCCACTGCAAAGTCACCGCTTCAAGCTGTCGGGTCACGGGACCGCCGAGCCCAATTCCCTGCGATACCCGTGACCCACTTCTCCCGCCTGTAAATAGCTGGAGTGCTTTGTCTGTTCTAGTTAGCAGAGGGTTGATGTTTGCTGGCAGCAGCTGGTGCAGAACCTCTTCTCTGGCTCTTTACAAGGCTGGTTCTGGTTGGGGGGCTGCACAGCAGAGGACTGTAAGAAAGCCGACGGAGCCTCTTCTTGCATCATCCGTTCTTTACTTTCATCAATTATTCAGTCCTTTCAAAATAAAACGACAGAGTTGTCATGATACTTCTACTGCGGGCTATTTTGACGTATCGGTGGATAGCTGTGGTTTCAGCAGAAAGACGGGGAACCGCAACCACAGGAGCGACTGATCAATCATGTCAGGCAGCTATGCTTGTGCTTACCAGCAGCTATGCTTACCAGCAGTGACCTACCTTGACCTACCTGATCAAACACAGCGAGCCGGTCTATATTAAAACTGAATTGAGTTGATGCTGCTTTAAGTCTCTCGCTGGCCATAAATCGAGATTGGGATTGGAAAACCTTAGCAAATCAGGGGAAAAGTTAGCAAATTGAAAGCACAAGGCCCCACATCCACCCAACCCACATGAGCCACCACATCCACCCAAGCTCGCCCCCGACCGCGCAGGAAAGGCGGGTGCTGCTCGAGGAGCTCACGACGCCTTCCTGCTCGCAGCTTGAAACGTGCGACCGCATACGCCACATCAAAAACCTGCAGCCTAGCACCGACTCCACCACCGACTGCTGAATGCACGGCTAAGATGGAGGACACAGAGCAGCGAGCTCCGGCACACGCTCAGCTTCCGACGCGAAGAGGAGAAGGGAAGAACTTGGCTTTATCTCCGCCCGGCCACGCAGTGCCAACAGGATGCGATGAAAAAGAGCCTTTTCAAATTCCGAAAAAGAAAACTAGCTCAGGACTCGTCAACTATTGACTGTGCCGGAAAGCCCATTTGGAGTTCCAGATAAATAGAGAATGTGGAACCATCGATAAGGTGACATCCAGCATTACCAGTGGAAAAGATAATTCAGTTCTGGTGTCTGCAAATGCAGAAACCCCGGCTCTGGGGATATGCTAATAAAAAAAAATAGAAAAGGGAATTGTGACAGGAAATTGCAAATACAACTGACCTTGCTGCACAAATAGGATGTGGTACAGAGAAGGTGGTGCTAAAATGGGATCTTGTGCTGACGCTGTAAGGCAATCCTTTTTCTCAGACTCCAAGTAAAACAGGTTTCAAACGCGTGTCGTTGCCCTTGCGGACTTGGAGGAGCCAGGCCTGGCCGCGCAGCTGTGCAGGTGGGCCAATCACTGCTGAGCACGGCACAGAGGCAAGACCACAGCCACATCTGGGTCAAGAGACCTCAGGCTGGGGTGCAAATCTGGATGCATCCATTGCCCTCCAAGGTTGCAGATGCACACACGCACATGCACGCGCACACACAGGCTATATTCATCAGCTGCCTCTACGCCAGTGACAAAACCGGATTTGTTTTCCGCCGTTCCAGGAGAATTCCGGAACAAATCCGAAGCTTTTCAAAGAAAGGGTCAAAGCGGGTCATGCAAAGGGTCAGCCCAAACATATGTCAGCAGGAGTTCACAAGAGATGGCATGACATCCACGATAGGGAAGCTACTTGTTTTGTTCCTATATGGAGCGGCCACAGAGGGAGGCTAAAAATAACAATGGTCTTTAGCCTGTTTTCAGACCGCAAGACGTCTTATTAGGAACTAAAGCAATGTGGTTTTCCGGCGAAGCTTAGTTTCTATTTCAGCCTGTTATTTCTGAATAATAAAAAACAACAAGGCAGAACACTAGATTCAGTCAGTCGCACACCAGTCTCTTGGGAGTGCAGTTCGAAATTGGTCAGGAGTTCCGTGACCCACATTTGTAGCAATGATGCACGGCACCATGACCTTCAACTGACCCTCTAGCGTGAAAACAAAACAAATTCACAAGCGCATTTTCTGTGCAAACTCTCCGTTCTATTTTCTGTCTATTTTTATTTGTACGGTTGACACTTCTCATCGTCGCCTTGATATCTTTTCCCCCCGCATTAAAAATGTATAAAAAGCTTGACATTCATTGAAGCAGCGCAGACTAGTATATAATAATAATAATCATATTAATAAAAACACAACCATCACTAAAAGGTGCACAAACATCAAAAAATTAAAAGCTCATAAGGGTTGGATCATGGCTTTTTAATCACTGCTGTAATGCAGCGGTTTTGAGCTCAGAGAGGATATAGCCGGTATCTAGTAGAGTTGTTAATAATCTGTGTTATAAATTGCACTAAAGACGGGAAGCAAGCAGACAAACGGAGGCAAAGTCTGCTTCTTAACAATGAAACACTGCAGCCCATAGTGGTAGCAAACTAATTCATACTAACTACAGAGGTCCGACAAATAGAAACATAAGGTTAGTTTCTCTGTGAAAGAAATCTACGGCATCAGCATCCTCACAAAAGCCACCAATAAATGCAAGCATAACACCAAAAGTAACCGTCAAGGTCTAAAAAACAAAATCCCCTCATATAAAGACTTCCAATACATGCCCAGCCAACCTCCATTTACTACCACTACGGAATCTGCAGAGTGAGGAATGGACTGTCTGTAAAATATGTGACACCAGGACCTTTGTCTAGTCACATCGACTGGTCGTAAAGTGTGGTCGTCGTGCTTTGGGAATGACAGACGCGAGTCGCAGGAGAATCCTAAACTGCAGCTCAATGGGCTCCGGCAGGGAGTTGCCACTTAACAGTTGAGCGCGTCACTCCTCTGCACAAGGAAATTGACACAAAAATCACTGCCTGGATTACGTGGCGAATTAGCCTACAGAGCTTAGATTTTGGAGCGTGATCTTAAATCCAGTGAACTGTGGGCATTAAGGCAGAATTGCTGGGTTGGTGGGGTGAGGGAGTCGGGGTAGAGCAGGCACTAAGCTTCTTAGCTAAAGTGCAGAAGACGGTACGGCATATTCCGTTTGCTTTGGGTTTAGTCTTCTTCCCAGATGAACCACACTTTGCAAGGTGGCAAAACGGGCAAGTGAAAAACAGGCAAGGCAAGGTCCCATCATGGCCGAGTCAGGGCCGTCTCCTCCTACAGCAAAGATGCATACAAAGTGCAAATAATTGAGCGGTTTGTCATGCCCTTCATGTTGTTGACGCCCTCAGCTGTCCGGCCTGGATTCAAACTGCAGTTGATGAGTGAGGAAAATGGCCATAAGTGCCATAGCGCCGGTCAGCAGTGCCTATCTTCTGGTTTTGTTTGTTTGCCTCTGTTGCTTATTAGCTGCGCTGTGTTCTGAGGCGGCCTTGACCACGTATAATTTCATATAAGATTTGTTTTCTGTTCCCATACTATTCGCACCGAGGGACAAAAACAAACCAGGAGAAAGCCCCTAATTATGGAGAGACTGCTAGGACTTTCAGCCGCAATGTCACCTCTGAATCGAGTCATCGAGACGACACACAAACAAGATAAATGACCTGCACACGCAACCACAGAGGCCTACACATGTACTACACCGATATATCCTTGAGACATTAATAAAATAAAAATTATCTAATGTGTCCAACATAAACGGTGCTAATGTGGCAAACAAACTAGTGGCATTCCACTTCACTCTCTCTCAACTGTGGTAAAAGTAGCCAGAAATGGAAAACATGTAATGGTGTCTAGCCAGCCAACAACTGGTATGTTAACTAACATCACACTTACTAACATGGCTAGCCTGGTAGCTTTAAATGGGAATTTATAAACTAGCTTGCTAACCCCTTCAGCCAGCTATCATGCCTTTCCAACATTAGCTAGACAATGTGTGGCATGGGAGAGCCTAGAGCACACCCATCTTGTTTGTGCATTTGATGGCAGTGATGTAGGAGCCCACATTTTGGATATCTGTATCTTGGTTTGCATGCCAAGTATTGTTTAATAATCGCGAACTCTCGCACAAGCATTGCCTGCATCAGATCACAGTCGCATTCATCCTGGCAATGACCAGCTTTCATCTGATTTTTATGCTTGTTTTGTTTACAAGGTCAGTCAAAACAAAAATGTGTGCAACTTGAAATCAGCTTGTCAATCAACATTGCCGCTGTTGTTGTGGGTGGCTAGAGAGAGACAGCATATTTTTTGTGCTTTTTGCATTCGAGTAATTCAAGCACGCCACATCAGTTTATGCAAATTTGGGCAGGTTTTGTTAATTGGTACAGACACAACTCAACTCAACTGAATGTTACGACAAATATATATTTTCAGAACTCAGCACCAATTTTTTCTGTCTTTTTCCCCCCCATGTTTTCTGCATGAATATCAGTATTCTATGTTACCGTGGGCTCTGAAATACAAACACAGCTGTTTGGAGCATGATGGGAAATATTGCTTCCTGTCTTCCACAGAGGCAAAACAACAGTTAGTGGAGTGAAGTTGTCTAATCTTCTGTCTGTGTCACTAGGCTAGCAGACCTTCTGGTGTAGGTCATCCCCCTCCTGCCCCTCCCACCACCACCCATGACATCACATGGAACTTGAAGTAGCTTAATCCAGTCCATCAGCTCCATTTATTCCCAGATTGACGCATTTTGAGGATTTTGAATTTGAGTCAATGCAAAGGGTCAATAGATTGACTGAGAGGTCTTCCTCAATTCGTCCAAACAGCGAAAACTGCTACTGGACATTTATGCAATTCCCAATATTTTATCTATTCCTTGTACCAGAGCTGAGAGAGTTTATCTTCAGACACAAAATGTGCGGAGCTACTATTTATTATGAGTGACTGATGCAAAACAATGAGTGTTTGCTACTTCTTATTGGTTCAAAGGAATCAGTGACTGACATACCACAGCAGTTCTATCCACTATGTGGTAAATAAGTCTCACTCTCACATCACTCATTTTCAGATGTTCAGGTTCAGGTTACTTTATTAGTACCCGTAGGTAGATCTGGTTTGCAGTAGATGAGTCATCCGTCTTGACACACATTTTAGAAACAACACAGACAGTAGACAAACATATTAAAAAAAATACAAAATTTAAAAAAAAAAGGTACTCAAAGTTCCAATCACTAACCCACTAAAACTAAAAGATAAAATAAATAAAATACAATAAATAAAATGAATAAATAAACGTTGCTTCTAATCATCTATGCAATGTTGCTACGACTTGTTCATCTGAGTGATGGCTGCTGGAAGAAAGCTATTTTTATACCGCTTTGTTCTGCACTTTGGGACTAAAAACCTTCGCCCAGAAGGAAGAAGCTGAAATTCACTGTGCAAAGGGCGGGAGTCGTCATTTAAAATCGAGCCAGCTCGCTGTAACTGTCTGGTGTACAGGGACGCTGGATTAAGCTGTGACTCACCTGTGACTTAAGCTGTGGCCTACAAGACCATTTAACAATTTTACTCAGAGACTTCCTGTTCATTAAAGATAGGTTCGGTCCAAACCATGACACCAAAGAAAAAGATAAAATCGATTCAATAAAAGCACGGTAGAATGAGGTCATCATGGTTTTGTCAATGTGGAAATAGGACAGTTTCCTCAAACGAAACAAACGCTGGTGTCCCTGTTTGCAAACTGCTTCACAATTTGCTTCAGAGTTCAGTTTTGAGTCAATAATTGTCCCAAGATATTTATAAAATTGCACACATTCCACTGCCTGACCGCTAATGGATGTAACTTAATGCGTGTGGGCCTGTATTCTAAAATCAATTATCATGTGTTTTGTCTTAGATATGTTTAATTGAAGATAGGACTCCTCACACCACTTTACAAAGCGGCTGATCTCATTATCCTGGAGCCGACGAACAATAACAGAGTCATCTGCATACTTTAAGATTGTCCTACTCTCACACCTGCTCTGACACATATTTGTGCAGAGGATAAATAATAGGGGCGAAAGCACACATCCTTGTGGGGAGCGTTGAGGAGCAAACTTGGTCAGACAGAATTCCATTTACCCTCACTTTGTGTCCTATTAGTTAAAAAGTCAAGAATCCAGCCCACAAGATTGTTACTCAAATCAAATTGTTCTAAAAGACTACTGGTTAAAACATGGGGTTGAATTGTGTTAAAAGCAGAGGAAAAATCAACAAAAATAAGTCTAACATGAGACCCATTTCCCCACAATGTTTAACAAGTAAGTTAAACAAAGTGACTGTGGCATCCTCTACTCCTGTGTGTGGCCTAAAGGCAAACCGCACAGGATCAAGTGCATGCTCAGTTTTCCTTAAAATTTCTGACCTTACCAGTTATTCAAAGTTTTCATTAAAATTGATGTGAGAGCAACCGGTCACAAATCATTAAGTGTTTTGGGGCAACTGGGTTCTGGAACAGGGACTACCACAGCATCCTTCCAGACCTTAGGTACATGTTGTGCCTGTAAAGACTTAAGTAAGTTCAAGCACGCCACATCAGTTTATGCTAATTTGGGCAGGTTTTGTTAATTGATACAGACACAACTCAACTCAACTGAATGTTACGGCAAATATAACTGTATTTTCAGAACTCAGCGCCTATTTTTTCTGTCTTTTTTTTTTCATGTTTTCTGCATGAATATCAGTATCAGTATGTTACCGTGGCCTCTGAAATACAAACACAGCTGTTTGGAGCACGATGGGAAATATTGCTTCCTGTCCTCCACAGAGGTAAAACAACAGTTAGTGGAGTGAAGTCTAATCTTCTGTCTGTGTCACTAGGCTAGCAGACCTTCTGGTGTAGGTCATCTCCCTCCTCCCCCCCCCCCCCCCCCCCCCCCCCCCCCCCCCCCTCCCTGTATTCCACTACATTTGACATATTAAAAATGTGGTGGAATACAGGACTTCTTTTGCACAAGACTTAAGTAAACAACCACAGATGTTGTCAGGTCCGTGACTCTTAGTTACTCTAACCGAGAGGAGGGCCTGTTCCACAGCCTTATGGTCTATATCAAAGTGCTGATTATCTTCAAGTTTGTACCTCAGATGTAGTACAATAAACACTAAGGGCCCTATTCAGACTCAGACCTGCTTCAGTTGTGTGTGCAAGTTACGTGTGTTTTCTAAGAAGGGATTCAGGCCCGTCTTGTACACCTGCTTGATGACGCTTCCTTGCATGCATTGGAAAATGTACATATCCTTTCATTTGCTGTCAAACAATACAAGCAGCAGAAGGATTCATGTAAGCAGACATTAAAAGCGTTGTTTTTTCTGCAAATGTTTTATTGATTTGTTTTTGGATTGGGAAATTGGTGTGCTGTGATATTTGTCATTTTTGCTAAGTGTATGGCTGAAAAAGGTTGAACATCGCCGTAGATATAGCCTAGATTGCTAAGGTAGGAAGCTGGCAAAAACTTTTCTTCGCATCTGTTCAAAAATGAGATCATGGCGAAACTATGAACATAAATTTCAATGATATTAATTTGCTTTAGTACCTGTACCAACAGCCAACACTGGTTCAAAGCGACAGATATCGGAGGCTAAAAAAAAAAAGCCAAATTTTAGCAAGGAGCTGGGGGAATGCAGTAGGCCTATTAATTAGTTATCTCACTCCCCTTCATTTGCACAGTTACGCACCCAAGTCTAAATGTCCTTAAACTGCCAAGGTGTCCAATTTTGTACTTAAGTTGACTTTGTATCTCAGTGTGAATAGGCTCCTGAGTGTGTTCTTTTATATGAGGACATAAAAAACACACTGTCTAAAAGATTAATCAAAAATGGTATATTTTACAAGCGTCTGCTCAACTGACCTTTCGTTCTGCAAGAACTGGGTTGACAGAAGGTGACATTTTAACCACCTTCTTCTGTGGGTGTGTGTGTGTGCGTGTAAAGTTTCTACAACCGCAGTTCAGTATTTTAAAAGGTGCCTCATCCATATCCATAACGCGCCTCCTGAATGCTCTGGAGACAACTAGAGAGACGCGAACAGAAGCCGTAAAAACTGAGTGCCGTAACCTGCGCTTTGGGAGTAATAACATAATCGATCCTCCCTACCCCAGTTAACGAAGTCTGAAGTAAAAAAAACATTGGTCAAGACATTGATATGGATGCTAGTCTGATATGGTAAAATGGTAAAAAATGTCTTATGAATAGGCCTAGCTATCTATATGCTACTCTGTTCAAGGTGCTATGACATTTATGAGGGAAATGGGGAAGAATGAACAATTCTCTATGGCCATTTTCAAGTGAATCATCATGATCTAGACACATTTTTGATCACTGGAGGTTACACAAAGTAGTCAGAACCTGTAAACCCTGAGATTGTATTTATTTATTTATTTGGATCCCTATTAGCTGTTGCACGTGCAGCGGCTACTCTTCCTGAGGTCCAGATTAAACATAAGAAAACCTGAGATTTTAAAGAACATAACAGTAATAACTAACAGAAGTATTTCAGCACTCCCAGCTAGCCCAATGACCGCCAGAAAAAATAAACAAGTCTGCCATGAAGTCTGCAGATTTTGCTGACGTTCGAGAACTGCTGACAACTTAGAAAGCACCTGGTCAGGCACATTCATGCGCTACCACATCTGCTGTTCTTTGAACTCACAGAATTTGCAAATTAAGGTGCCCTGCCCCAACATAAATTAAGTTTTAAAACAAATGCGGCCAATTCGCATATGCAGGCCTACGGGGACACAACCGTAAGCAGAACTTAAATGAGGAAGAACTGAACCCTTATGGACTCGCTTTAACGTAATAGTCATTTCTGCTCCTGGTGGTTTTTCTGAAGCAATAAAGTGTAAACTGGCTTGCTCAACAAAAATGAAGACCATTCAAGATTTGAACTTTATTTGAACCTTCAGGTCAGAGGCCCTGGCCCAAAATACCCCCCCCCAACCCCCCTTAATAAGTCAATTTGCTTAACAATTAGGATTGAGGAAAAGATATCTTTAGGGAGGCATCCTTCATCAAAAACAATTCCAACATCACATACCATAGAGGCATCACATTAGTCCTTCTCAATAGGTTAATATCTGGAGATTTTAAGAAATCTCAGAAATATTTGATTATGTGAGCATTATATATATATATAGTTTATTTATCCGGTGCCTACTTTACATTTTGCTGTAGGCTTACCATTGGTTGCAACACTATATACATAGCAATAACTCTGAATCATTACTCGACTTTGCCTAGCCATTCTGTTGCTCTAGATAAGAAAATCCTCAAAATGATTACATGTTATATATAAATCCAGGCATATGGGGTATATATTTATGTACCCAATGTGGTTATATCATTGGCTGTGTCACAGATAATTGATATTCTGCTGTGCCTTGTACCTGCAAAAATATTTATAACCTAAATATTAAGCCCTGATCTTACTTTCATACACTTGCTTCAAAAGCATCATGCTATGCTGAAAATTGCTGGCTTGCAATTGAGCTTAGCAGGAGAGATCCACCACTGAGGCAAGACCCTGCTTTGCTTTAGCCTGGTGAAAATAGGAATGGTGTCTCTCTTCCACCCATCCCACATGCTTCATGCTTCAATATGCCAACCAATTAGGATGGAAGAACAGATATCTGAAGGGAGGCATCCTCCATCAAAAATGACACACACACACACACACACATACACACACACACAAAATAAATAAAATACAACACATTTACTTGGAGGCAGTATTAAGATTTTGAGCAATGGGAGTAGACACCTTGCTCTAACCAATGTACTGCATATAGCTTACAAGCCAGATCTGTGAACACAACATACAAATGCACAGAACACATTTCACAGCTGTGAAGAAGGAAGTAGGCTAGGCTGCGATGGAGATGCAGTCAGCAAAAAAACTCATGCCCCCATCATCAAAATCGCATTTCAACTTCAGTTTCCACATCTGACAGCAGCCATTTTTAAAAACTGGATACTGCATGAGTCTTCAGAGACACTAAAATTACCAGCACATCAGAGGGTAGGGAAGAGAACATAAAAAGTTTGCCCATTGCATTGAGGAAAAAAAACACTGAGCTTAAAAGGCAACAGTAGTGTTTAGAAAGGTCCATTTTCACTTGCTTCACTTCCTGAGGGAGACCACACTGACTCTGTGAAAGACACAGGCATAGACTATCCAATGCTTTCCTTTGCTGATTTTACAGTTAGCAGGCTCTCTTACCGCAAAAGACCCCAACTTGGGAGACGCTGGCACAGCCACATCAAACCGGTAGAATGCCTTTCAGAGCTGGAAATCCAGTTTGGAAAAGAACAGGAACAGGAGGGGCTTCAGACCAGCTCTTACGGTCAATCTTAGTGCCCAAGTGACCAAAATGGTGGTGTACATTTAACACCCTATGGCATTTATATGACTCGAGTCATATAAACACCCTATGGCATTTATATGACTCGAGTCATATAAACACCCTAGGGTGTTAAAGTGATACTGCAGTCAAAAACCGTGGTCCTAGGGGGTGGTCTCGGCTGGGCACGTGGTATAATCGGGCGGCAGTGTAGTATAATGGTTAAGGAACTGGCCTTGTAACCGAAAGGTTGCAGGTTCGATTCCCAGGTAGGACACTGCCGTTGTACCCTTGAGCAAGGTACTTAACCTGAATTTCTTCAGTATATATCCAGCTGTATAAATGGATAATATGTAAAAAATGCTAAAAAGTTGTGTAAGTCGCTCTGGACAAGAGCGTCTGCTAAATGCCTATAATGTAAATGTAAATGTAAATAAAAGCACAGACCAACAGGTTTTTTTTTTTTCCTCTTTGAAACAGATCCTTGTACTGCTAACTAGCTAGTTCAAGTTCAAATGCAAATTTCTTTGTATTACTGCTAAAGTTAATATTACGACTTATATCGAGCTACATAGAGAGTTATTCATCTACAACGTCTTACTATTTGGTATCTTGCGCTAACTTGCCTGCATTATGCCAAGGAGTCGTTCGTCGGTGCAACGCCACCGGCTCTGTTAGCTTTCAAAATCTGCCGAGAGACCCAGCGCTACTTAGCCAGTGGCTTCAAGCTGTCGGTGTAGAGCATGCGGACTTGCCAAAGAAAGCCCTAGTGTGCAACGCATACTTTGAGATGGGCTTCTATAAAACTCTGTCTCTGAAGCCAGGTGCAGAGTGTGTGTGAGTTTAGCCCCGTTTGGTCCAGAGAGAACTGGTAACATGGCAAGCTAGTTATCTTAGCTATCATTTATGAATAATGTTAGCTAAAAAATGATAACAATTCTCTCCGGACCAAGTGGAGCTATGAGGGCGCTACAACCAGCCATGTTCAATATACTAATATACAATATACTATGTTCAAGTTACTGTGTGACTGGGTTTTGCTGTGTATTTGAATATTCAATCGTAACGTTACTTTAGGCAGACAAACAAGCTAACTTAGCTAGGTAACGTTAGCTTTACCATTCGGTTACATCCCCGGTCCTACTCGCGAAGACGCTGCTCAACCAATACAGCCGGGGCGGCGGCTGCTGCTGCCAGTGGCTCGAATGAATATGGCTGTATTGCCTGAGCAACATCTTCGCGAGGAGAGTCTTCCACCACGAAGGAATCCTCTTCCTCCACTTCAAACTCCTCCACCTCAAAAGTCCCTGCAGTGCTGCTGTTACTCGTCGCTCGCCATTTTTTTGTTTGTTTAGTAGTGAGGAGAGAGCAGGAAGGAGGCTGAGTCAGTTCACCAAGACACACCCTTTCACTCCTTGACTGTATGAATATTCATACTACTACGTGGTATCATCGTCATATGACCACACCGACTCAAGAGTTACAGTTCAAATTGAAGCAGTAAAAAAGGCCTTAGAAAAGGCTCTGCAGTATCTCTTTAAATGTACACCAGCAGTGTTAAATTAACACCGGCATCTTTGTTGTGTGGGTCTTTCATAACAAGGTCATTCTTTGACAAGTCCATGCTTGCCACTTTTTGGGAGCTTCAATTTACATTACATTTACATGGCAGGCATTTTTGAGACGCTCTTATCCAGAGCAACTTACACAACTTTTTTGCATTTCTCCATAGTATTTCAGAAGGATATAGGCCTACTGAAGCAATCCAGCTTAGGTAACTTGCTGAAGGGTACAGTGGCAGTGTCCTACCTCGTAATCAAAGGTAGGACAGCTAACCAGCCCAGTTCCCTAACCATTATACTATACTTCCACCCAATTGGTTGATTGAGACAAGACGGTGGTGAGACTTGACACAGCTTGCTGGCATAGAGGTCTGGGTGGCAAACAGCTGTTTATTTACAAAGAAGTCAAGATGGCGGAAGCCTGGCCTTCTGCCAGCCAGGGCTGTTGAGTTATGGGCACCAAACAAAGGGGAGCAGAACAAGGGATGTTGATGTGGTAAGGTGGCGATGTGATGTCCCTATCCCTCCCGCCCTCAGAACGGCGCATTGTACGTTAGGACTGCCCGTGAGTTGCTCTGGTGCCTCGAGCGTGTTTCAAGCTGTGGACCTGCCTTGCAGGAACGAGAAGCATTCCGTGGCACGTATCGCTGCCCCTGCCTTCCTGGAACCCTGCATGTCTGAGCACGCTGCCCATACTGCTATTGGGAGTGAACGGAGAAACAGCATGAATTCAACACAGACACAAACAACTCCCTGCACAGTGCACCGTCTTTCAGGCTCAATCAACACTTAGACCTTAAGTTCTAACTTAAGTTCTAACTTATGGCAAATTCCAATCCATGAGGACACCTAGAGTAGTCTTGCAAAAAGTAAACAGAGGGAAAAAGGCTTGGCTGCATGCACAATGGATTTAAGCAGCACCTGTGTAAGAGCTATTAGGGTAACAGGTCCTTGGTACATCCAAGTAAAATAATATCCCTAATTTTGATCTTGAAAGGTGCCCTACCTGTTCCTGGAGAACTTCATATTAAATCCAAGCTCAGGTTTATTGTACGCAAATGAAAGTAGATTCATTTATTTCAGGAGAACCCTGGGTTTCCTTGAACGCATCATTTTAAAGCATGTATTCCAAGAAGGCCGAGAGCTTTTCAGCATAGATCAACTGAATCAAGCGAGTCCTGTTTCACAATATGATCCATCCAAAGCTTCAACCATAGAGTGTCACACGTATTACCGGTAACATACACTAAGATGTCAACATAGCCTCGGGGTATGACATTTTTAGGGTTATGGGCGAGCATTCACCTAAGGAGAACTTTGATTCACAGGGGACAGCATTGTCTGTGGTACTGGATGAGTACAAAACTACCAGAGCCACCACTTTCTAGTTCCTCATCCCGCCCTCAGTGACATTGTGTCACTGATACCAAATATGCATTAATTTCCCTTAACTAAGCACAGAGGTGAGCAAACATCACCTAAGACATGCGCCTGGTTAAAAATTTTGCCTGACATGTGAACAACAGTTTAATTCCCTATGTAAAGGGGGTGTGGTATCTCGGCCCACCTCATCACCTCCTACAACCAACAATTTGGGAACCACAGTCTGGGTGGCAAACAGTCTGGAGATTCAGAGCTCTGCCGGACCATCCTAACTAGAAGAGAGAGGTATCAAACAAATGGCCATACCACTTAGATACTTCATATTGGCACTTTAAACATATTGACACATTTGATTACACTAGCTAAATCAAATGAAACGCTCACAACAATCCCCAGGGAAAACTCCATGGTATGTTCAATATCAATGGCTGGGGAAGCATGCCAGATTTGCTGGAAGGGCTAAACTCTGCTGAGGAGGGCACTGAATGGGGGGGGGGGGGGTCGTAAGGATAAGGCGAAATGCTGGCACACGATCTTCAGACCTGCTGCTTAGTGCTTACTTCTAACACATGCTAGCCTCATCATTATTGCTGTGGAGAGCTGCCAGCCATTGATCAGGCCTAACAGACCCAGCTAGATGAAAAAAAGTGCTTCAGTCAAGCATAGAGGAGGCGTCCTTAAACGCATAACATCTCTGAATTGGATTCCCAATTAAGAGGGCTTAATGTAATTAGCTGAAGCACTGTATAGTCTGGCATGATTTATTCAGTGATATACCACATTGTACCGTATGTGGACAGAATATTATTTCTTTAGCAACAACAGGCAAAGCGAGTCATTTATGCACTAAGATGAAGGCCAACAGCATTTATGTGGCCATATCATATGATGATGGGTGCTATTATGCAATAGCACCAAATGTCTCACACACACACACACACACACACACACACACACACACACACACACACACACGCACACACAAGTGATCATGTAGGCTACTTGTACTATTTTGTTTTGACAAATCTGAAATGGTCAGTTGGGTTGAATATGGTAAATCAAGCTCACGCAACAACACATGGCGTTCACAAAATGCTATGACATTATAACAGTGTGCCTTAATGAGGCAGAGACTGTTTTTTAAAAGGCAGAAAGTGAACAAGGGACAAATATGTTTTGTGGCATCTTCTTCATCAAATATGAAAGGCATAACATTTTATCTGGGGACACAGAACATGTAACGAATGCACTTTATAAGCAGCTATTCCCCGCAGGGTATGCTGGTGTAAAGACGCCTGCACCTTGAGGCAATTTATTTTGGTCAGACCTGCATTTGCCACATGCTGTTCTATAATTGCGAGAGGGTTTGCAAAGGTAACCTTGGTATCTGAAGGAGAATACGCCTGCATCTTTCCATTAAAAAAAAATCAATTAAATAAAACTACTAACTGGTCGAAACTTTTCATCCAAATCATAATCCGAATCATTTTCATCCAAAGCACACCTGGGAATCAGGAAAATACAGAATCTCAGACAATTCACAGCCGTAACAACGACGAACTTCTGTAAATTGTTGAGAATTTCTTTAGGCACTTTGTTACACTGATTGTGTACGTTCGACCAAGAAAATACGGGGTGGTCAGTCGAATGTCCACTGTATTGTTTTCACAACAAACAAGTTAAATCACCTCCAATCACGTTTATGTAAAGCTATAACAGCACATGTGTAGCCTACATTCCTCACGGCTAGTTCAGAAACACTGTAATGACACCAGCGCATCACGGTCACACGATTTCAGAGCTCAAACTCCTTGTCATCGCGCTCGCGTTTGATTTGAACAAATGAAACTGCTGGGGCGCACATGTCATGGATATGCACTTGATTTATCCAAACAAAAGCAGAACTGGATCATATATAGGCGAGCGCACACTCAGCATCTGAAAATAGACGTCATTTGAGGTTGAAACGCGCCTGGTGAGTAAATTAGCATAAAGATGTGAAGGGCTGCTTTGCACTTTTAAAGCAGGCTTGCTGACTGAGGCAAGCACCGGGCAAGAACCTACGGAACGAAAGGGGAACAATCATGGCCCATTTCGCTGTGACAGCTCTTATTTCATTGCATTGGTTTTTACCATGACTGTGTATCCTCACTAGTGTTATTACGCCCCTACTCGTATTAATGTCTAAGAAAGATTTACAGCGAATTCCAAATGGGTACAACACGTTTTCTCAACAACAAAAAAATACAATAATCCACATCTCACGAAATTCTGTAAATATGTAGATGTTTTTAAACACGCAGACGACCGATACTGAATAAATAATTGCTAAACTAATAATGTATGATACATTTCCCAAAAATCAAAATATCTAGCTTGCAAAACATATTGGCACTTATTGGCAGCAACGTTACAATCCACCTATAGTCAACTAGCAGGCAACACAGCAAGGTGATTGTGCTAGTTTAAAAGCAATGAAGTGCCATACGTTTTATTCCTAAGTTAAACCTAGCTAGTTAACTAGAGTAGGCAAGTTAGCTATCGAAACCAATCGTTACTTTGTGTGTACACCAGCTAAAGTTAAGTTACCTAACGTTATACCTTGTTAATGTGTTATTAAACATGGCGTGGGAAGAAAGGGAGGTCCACTTCATAAATGGAAGCAAATATTTAAAGAATGTCTTTGCCCATTAGTCTCCTAGCTAAAATGTAGATGAAGGTGTAACTGGTTGGTTTGCTACTGTGTGCTTTTTAATGGAGAAAGGAGCAGTGCCGAAACGAATTGCACAAGAGGAGTAGAAAAGGCAAGCACGCTTGGTACCGTCCTTACTAACGTTAACAGACTGGTCTTTTACAGTTTGCCTTGGGAAATAAATTCTACTGTTATTAATATCCGTCGTTTCAAAGCCACGTACAAATCAATATATATTTGAACAATAAAGCACAACAAGCTGGTTCATTGGCTTCAGTCAAATCGTATTACCAAAGAGACACATCATTAGAAGAGATTTAAACCGCGCTTTATGTCGCGATCAGAACCCTAGTCCAGCTCAGAGCCCACACAACTTCCCAGTGCTCCACTCACCTGAGCAAACTGGAGAGCGGGTGAGATGATGAACTGTGACCACCGCTGCCGCTGCTTCCCCCACTTCCCGAGGATCCGCCACCGGTCCCTCCCGATTGTCGCTTCCCAGAGAGAAGCTTTTCAACGGCGGCAAGATTGCCCGTGCGGGCCGCCCTCCAGGAGTTCCTGCTCCTTCCCCATTCTCAGTTCGAGAAGGGAGAGGGAGAGAGGGGGAGAAAGGGGGGAAAGCTACTACGCGCTACCAGTTCAGGCGGAATTCCTTTACGTTCCTCTTTCCGCCTAAAAAGCGTATTTGCTTGGGCGGTATAGATGAAAACAATAGTACCCTCCACAGCTGGTTTAGACTCTGCAGTCGTGCAATACTGCCAGATTCCCACTCCCGTCAGACGCTCCGGGGAAAGTTTCTTTCAGGAGCACCGGACAAACTTCCTTCGACTGCCACGGACACGTCACTTCCCTGTGCCGTCCTTCTCCGTATGACGTAAAATTACAAATATTTACGTCACTCCACAACTTTGATCGTAAATAGATCTGATGTAAATACCAAATACACAGCCCCGCGTTGTTCGCTAAATTATTAGAGAAAAAATAATCGCTGCAACTATCATTGTAGCTATTCTGCTACATTGTGAACATGATGTCACCTTCAGATATCAGATAATGGCTAATACAAATATCTACTCTTCTTTAAATATATCCACTATGCAAATTTGGCTGTTTACAGTATTTGGCTATTTGTTTTTTTTTTCTTTATTGGGGACCTCTTTCTCCATAATATAGCCTACATACATTACATTTTTGCATTGTTTTTGACGTCCTAACTTCAACACATTCCCTTGAGTTGTTTTTTAGACCTCACAAATAATGCAAAAACGTAGGCTATGTATATTATGGAGAAAGAAAAATTATTGTCCCGACTAAAGAAAAAATATATAACAAATAGCCAAATACTGTAAACAGCCAAATGTGAAAGAGAAATACATGCAAATTACAAATTATAGCCTACGTATAATTGGCTGCCAGTTTGGCTTTGTATGATATTGGTTGCATGTTTTTTTTCAGTTTGAATATAAATATGTTTCAATACATTAAATCTTTCAAGAAACTATTACTGTTTGTTCTCCAAAAATCTAATTAATAAATGTTACAGATAGCATAATTCTATAATTTCCACGCTACAAATCAATTATTTCCTTGAATTTTATGAATAGGCTACACAATAAATTAAGACACATGTTTAAAGGGAAATGTGATATGAACGCCAATAAAGTTTATTCAAACAGGAAAAGGAAGTAGTTCGCTTTTAAACTACATTTATTCATTCTTCACAATCTTTAGCGCAGCATGGTGGACTAGCCAGCCATTTGTTTGTTATGCTTTCCATTTATTTTGTCTTCATGAATGCAATAGAGTAGCATCTCAGCAGAATTTAGTTACTTTATTTGCAACAGAAATGTCGACTTATTTAGTGCATATTAGTGCACACAGAATGCTAGCACTAGCTAGGTTGTATTTGGGCTTTGGCTTGCACTTCGCTAGCTTTCTTAGCTAAATTGAAGCTTACTAGGCAGACCGTTTCTGTAAAGCAGTGGTCTTTTTTCCCCCAGGTGTACTAACATTTTGTATTTGTAACACTACCCAGTGAGCAAAAGCCGGAATCTAGACGTCTAGTGGGGTGGAAATCTCAGATTGAGAGGCGTTCTCACACGTTTTAAAATAAACGTGTCAATTTAGCCCTAATTTACCCCAGGTTTTCCCCGGATATAGCCTGGCTACATCCTAGTCGGTTAAAAAAAAAATCACTTTTCAACCAAATTTAGCCGATTTTTCACCTAGACGCGAGGCGGCGTTTCACCACAAAAATGTTCACTTGTATCAGAACTAGGGAAAATGCATAAAAAACTAGGGAATGCATTAATTGGGGTTTGGATTTGTGTTTAAAGGTTCTGATCATGGGACACCCATTTTCAAGGATGAGAAAAATGTAATATTAAGTAACAGACTGTGATATAGCCTCCTGTACAGTTTGTATGGGTTATTGAATTTGGGGAATTGGGACTTTACCTGGAACAGTCCTTAAACTCTTCGTATAGGTAACAATCAGACCCCTGGTTTAAAAGTCTTCACTGGGGAGATATGGATGGATGTGTCAGGTGAGTTGAGTGGTGTTACGACTCCGAGACTTCATGGTCCAAAAAATGGTCATGTGAGTTAATAATGGCATTAGAGACACTCATTTATGCAGCCAGTGAATTAATTAAAACTGAAGTACCCGACCCTGCCGCTGAAAGCTTCTCGATCCGTGTCTCCACCAATCGGCTGAAGACACAGCACTCAACCTTGTTATGAAGGGACAGAGTATCAGCAGGGCTGCGTTCAGCCCCGACAAAACGTAGCAAAACGTTTATTTAAACTGAAACGGTGGTGCGTTGAACACCCTGTTGTGTTACGCAAGCGTTGTCTTTTTAATACGGCGGGGTTTATATACACGTCGCTGCTGATTGGGTAACACCTCTGACACATCCACCAAACGAGAGAAAACGTACATCAAAGCCCGTTGCACACCGTTTCACACGTTTCGAGGAAACATGTTGTTTCAGATTGAACGTGGCCCACGCTTCTATTTAACCCCAGAAATGACCAACCTAATTATGGCAATTCTCTTTGACTGCAGCATGTTATTTCTGCCTAGCTCAGTGTGTACATATGGATATTAGGCCTAATACTGCTGATTGGGCCACAGTGCCAAGGTTGAGCCTTGCATTAACCTTTACAGTAAGAGCAGCTTTAATTAGGTTTTAGTGAACATACACTCTCTGAAGTGAGGGGAGATGTTGCCCCTGCAATCCAAACACAGGAGGAGCACAGTGGGGTCCCCAGCACCATGCAAAACCATTTCCCCAGAGAACCAGGTGTGCCTCTCTTCCCCACCCATTACAATACTGTATACTGCTTTTTTACACATTACCCAGAGACACTGGTCTTAGATCAATGCTCAGCAACTAAACCTGAGATACCAAGTAGAGTGTACACTTACAGTACCAGTCAAAAGTTTAGACACACCCGATTGAATGGTATGTTTCTCATTATCTTATAGAAATTTTGATCGAAAGGCTTTAGTCTTAAACGCTTGAAAGAAATATATTTCTTAAACAAATATAAAGTAGCGAAGTTAACACCTAAGTATGAATTTACCTCCAAAACAAAAATTTTAAATAAAAAAATAATGATATTTTTTAAATACACCCCCAACAAGTAATTTTCATTAAGAACTTCACCATTCCCATCGTGAAGCATAGGGAAGGAGGTGTGATGGTGTGGGGTTGCTTTGCTGGTGATACTGTCGGCGATTTATTTATAATTGAAGGCACACTTAACCAGCATGGCTACCGCAGCATTCTGCAACGATACGCCATCCCATCTGGTTTGCGCTTAGTTGGGCCATCATTTGTTTTTCAACAGAACAATGACCCGAAACACATCTCCAGGCTGCGTAAGAGCTATTTGACAAAAAAGGAGAGTGACAGAGTGCTGTGTCAGATGACGTGGGCTGCGTTCAGCCCCGACAAAATGTAGCAAAACGTTTATTTAAATGGAAACGGTGGTGCGTTGAACACCCTGTTGCGTTACGCAAGCGTTGCCTTTTTAATACGGCGGGGTTTATATACACGTCGCTGCTGATTGGGTAACGCCTCGGACAAACCCACCAAACGGGAGAAAACGTACCTCAAAGCCCGTTGCACACCGTTTCGAGGAAACATGTCGTTCAACCCGGAAACCGTAGCAAAACCGTTTTCAGATTGAACGTGGCCCTGGCCTCCAGGGTCAACTGACCTAAACCCAATAGAGATGGTTTGGGATGAGTTGGACCACAGAGTGAAGGAAAAGCAGCCAAAAAGTGCTCAGCATATGTGGGAACACCTTCAAGACGATTGGAAAAGCATCCCAGGTAGCTACCTCATGAAGTTGGTTGAGAGAATGCAAAAAAAAAAAAAGTGTGCAAAGCTGTTATCAAGGCAAAGGGTGGCTACTTTGAAAAATCTAAAATATAAGAGTTTTGATTCGTTTAACACTGTTTTGGTCACTGCATAATTCTATTTGTGTTATTTGATAGTTTTGATGTCTTTACTATTATTATAAAACGTGGGAAATAGTAAAAATAAAGAAAAACCCTTATACGAGTAGGTGTGTCCAAAATGTTGACTGGTACTGTACTTATTTGTGCTTGTAGCTATAAATAGTGCTAGTGAGTTTTTTGGGTTTTATTTAGAATATTTTAAAATTGATGGTTTTAGTTTAGAAAAGATCATTTTAAAATGGAAGAGATGACCTGATGGCCTATCACAGGCTGGCTTAATCTCATCTTCAGTCCATTCATTATTTTGGCCCAGGTGCCCCACACTGGAATTGATACTTGACACTTGAATCTTAGTTCATTTCTTATAGATTTTGAGCACTTTTGCATTATCACCCTTTTCCTCTCTTACTGATGAACGTCTCCAATTTAATCAAAATATGTTTATAAAACTTATATGTTTATATCACTTCTAAAAATGTACCATATTGTCAACATTGGCTTGGGGTAGAGAAAAATAGATATTGGTTTTGAATGTTTCAAATTACACTATATGCAATCTGGATTATCCAAACAAAAAAAGTTCTGTGCTCCCAACAGTCAGGAGGAGGATCAGAAACAAAAACTAAAAATTCATGGTCATTTTTATTTTATTTCAGTTAGTTTTGCAACACTACATTAGTTTTAGTTTAGTTTTTAAAGTAATTTTTGTTTTTATTTCAGTTAATTGAAATGTTTTTTTTTAAATTTTAGCTTCAGTTTTCATTTCAGTTTCAGTTAACTATAATAACCTTGCGTGCAACCAATATTAAATTCCAAATATATTGCACAATTGTACAAAATAGTAATATTCAAGATGACCTGGAGCTTCTTTGAAGCAGGTGTTTGCCCCGACCTCAGTCCAGCCCGACAGTGTGACATCACATGGGGAACAAATGATTCAAACCAATGAAGCAGAATTTAACAACTGGTTGTTCCTCAGACTGGAAGCAGATCCCCCATTTGACAGTTGTGACATTAGAGATTGAGAATACACACTGCAAGCAGTGGGGGTGTTATCAACAATTTTATTCAATCAATCTATAACACTTTCACACGTACTGTGCCGGTTCACAGAACCCAGTTGTATTTCATACCGAATGACGTGAAGACATTACAAACAAAAAAGTAGCAATTCCAAATATTAAGCACGATCAAATAGTGCCACAAAGGCACCACAACAGTTTGCATAACCCAAATAAGGCTATATTCAACAGGAGAACAGCTAGGGTCCTATCTTAAATATATTCATTCAAGCCAGTGCAATTTGAGGTTAATATGCAGTGTCATACATTAATGGCGACCTTAAATCCACTTGTGACATCCAAAGGGGAGAGATAATTTCTTACAGATTTGATCTCTGTGCCAGTTTAGTAAATACACAGCTTTCTCTCTCCTTGGGTTTTTTCACAAAAATAAAAAAAACCTGTAGGTCTTCAGTGGATTCACTTCATTGGAAAAACTAGGGAATGCAGTTGTGTTAAAAAAAGGATAAAGAACCAAAAATGTACTTTTCTTTTTTCCCCTTCATTTTTATGTACGCCTCAGCAATGCTCAGAGACAACTGGGTTCAAAATAAACACTAAATTCGAGCCCCCAGGTTAGACTTCCTCCATTCACATACATTATAAACTAATGGTTTAGGACTTTAAGTAAAATGTTTAAGAAATAAATACAATGTCTCCATAAAAAGGTTAGATTTTGCACAAATATTCCTTCCCTTCCAAGTCTAAAACCCATTACTACACATACATGGTTACATTATTGGACTGCTACAGCCATTATTTGCACCATTTTTTATTTATTTGAGAAATAGACTTGTAAATAGTTCTGTCCAGTCATTCAGACGCTTTATGCAACAGAAAATGTAAATAGGCTCGGTGCAGAGACAGGCGTGTTTCAGTGGCATGTACTGGGCGAGGGCAGGGTGTGTTGTCAGGGTAACCTGCGGTTAGGGGCGCTGCAAAAGTCCCACATGACAGGGAGTAATGGAAACCTTAGCCCCACCCACCACTGCTTTTCAACTGGCTCCCACTCTTACCGTCAACACTCATATCCCCTCCCCTCAAAATCACACAAGCTTCCTCGGCCACAGGCGGAACAGGCCCGTGTGCGTATGGAAACCAGCGTGCAGTTGAGCGATCGCAGCATGTGGGCGGCCAGTGGCCCCGGGAACAAGCATCCGCCCTCCAGAGCTGCCCAATGACCGAAGCCTGATGCACTGTGCAGGGAAGTGGCGCCACAGATTCTATAGACCCACCAGATACAACCTGTAACCCCGCGACTCACCTTAGCAGACCTCACCTCTTCTGCTAATAAAAAGGCTTTACATAAAGAATAAGACAGAACAAAACTTACACTTATATTTCTGATCAGCTGGTTTTAAATGGCTTTTCAAGGGCGTCTTGCTCTATAGTATTACTTCCCCCAATACTCCCTTTTAAAGGATATAATCTTGAAATGTAACATAGCAAGACCGTAGCATTCCCGATGCAATGAATTCATAAGACTGCCTGTTAAAAAGTAGTCAGTGGAGTATTGGAAAGGTGAAGGGACATAGACAGCGTGATACGCGGGTACCGAACCGACCATTTCAAAACTCCTGCCCTTCACTTCCAAGTCAATTTATTTCTGACCAGAGATAGCAAACTTTCTACTTCATATAACATTTTTCTTTCCAAACAGGATATCCACTGGTTAGACGCCCTGTAAGGCATCGGAAATCTCCAATCCCACACACATAATATAATATGAACGTAATGAAAACTAACATTTGCACAGTTCAGTCCAGTCCAGTACACTTGTACAGCACAGGCGAACTAGTTTCACATTCTGCATTTCTAAAGCTATTTTTGTACTTGTACCTGGAGAAAACACTCATCTTCCAAGCACTCCATTCCATGTGCATTTTTTTTTTTAGGAAGACAATGTTTCACCCAGGTGCCAGTATTGACGCATTATTGTGATGAGTGAATCTGACTTGGATTTCAATGAAGTCACCCAAGGACAGCTTATCTGAAACCTGCTGCAGCGACCTCTTCTGGTCACAAGAGGTCACAAATATCCAGTAGACCCATGTTGTAAATTATGCACCTGTTCGTTTTGTGACCATAGCAAAATTAGTAAATTGAAATAAAACTACTGATGAGCTAATTTTAGAAGGTCTATCACTTTCCTAGTTAACTCATCCTCATTAATCTACAGAACAAACTCCAGGATTTTTCTATGATAAACTAGCAACAAAATCACAACTTGACAGTTTTATAACATGTAGTCCACAGCCTGATACATGAATATTAAAATCAATGAGAATTCTCAATAGTGGAGGTTACGATTGTCGAACAATGGTACCAACATATCTTTAGCAGCCTTCCAGTAACCTTTGTTATGCAGCTCAAAGATGGTGACAGTGACAGATAAAACCATTATCTGTGATATGCGTTCCAGTTATCCTGCCAACAGTACTGCCTTCAGCTTAGTACCTGATCAGTCAACTCCAGTTTTATACAGTTAGACATCATTTAAAATGAGAACAGTACTGTCATCCCCCTGAATTGAAGTTATCTCCAGTATGAGAGGTATCTTTCTTGAATAAGGGATTACCAGCCATATTAACAGGACACAGGCCATAACTACATTATTAATTATCATTTGGATCAAACCGCTAAACTAACATTTGACCTTGCGCATGAGTGTGTGTGTGCGTGTGTGAGTGCGTGTGAGGGTGTGTGTGTGTGTGCGTGTGAGGGTGTGTGTGTGTGTGTGCGTGTGTGAGTGCGTGTGAGGGTGTGTCAAAATCTCAAACCTTAATAACACCAAAGTAAAAATGGTGGGAGTTAACGGCTGCAATAGAATAGTCCATTCAAAACCACACTAAAAATCACATTTAAAACTAATAACCCCTTGTTAGTCTTCCTTTAAAGAATCTTGAGGCGTTGGCACTTGAGTCAGGCACACAACACTTATCTTTCCCCCACAATCCTTTGCTAGGCACCAAAAGCAGCTGGTATTGGTGTGTTGGGAGTTTCACAAAAGTCAGCTGCAGTTAATCTACATCAACAGCTGCAACTGCTGATAGGACACCTGTAGAGTAGTGTTTTTTTCCTCCCTTCTCTCAGGACAAATCAGAGGATTTGGACATATGCCACCAATGTAGGACAGAATTTCTACATTTTTAAGATTACATGCCTTACAATGTTGACTTCCAAGTGTCCTGCCATGCATTGAGATGTGAACAACACTGATAGAACTATTTATCCAAATAACATTTTAACCAAGGTCTATGCCAGGATGTACCCCTTAACTTTAAGGATTCAGCTTCCCATTCCATCCAGAGAAAGTGACAACAAGAGTCTTATCCAGAGCAGTGGTTCTCAACCCTGGTCCTGGGGACCCCCTGTGTATGCTGGTTTTCGTTCCAACCACAATTGCAATACTTGAATTTTAACAAGCTGTTAATTTTTCTTAATTAGGTGTTTTTAATGTTTAGAGGGATTATTTACATTCTTAAGTCACATTATGTTAGTAATAGCTATGCATGCCATGAAGAATAAAAGTCCAATATTCACATTGTGCTGTATTGTAAACAATTAAAAGGAGGTAAAAAATGTTTTAACTGATCAAATTAAAGACTGAGGTGAATCAATTGGCTCATAATTGGTGAAATTGTGGACACATGGCCACTAAAACTAACCGTTTGGTAAATAATGAAGAATTCAAAGACAAAGCAAATGATAACGAGCCAAACCTGCATTGTGTTAACAAGTTTAAGGAAAAAATTATGAAGGAACTTAAACTTGTGTTCAATGACCTAATTAGGAGCCTATTCACCTGGGCTGGGTTGCACCGGTCATACGTAAGTTCGTGACTAAGTTTGCGCGTAAAGTATTTACTAGGTCCTTAGTTGCTACTAGTTAGTTTCAAACTATCGCTTTACTAAATTCGGTTGCACCACCAATACGTAAGTAATGTCTTAGCTAGTGAAAACTAAGTAATGCTTAGTTCAATACTAAGGTAAACATTGTCGCTTTATCATGACGATAACAAATCCATAACCAATCAATCAACAAGCTACAATGTAAACACGGAAATCAACTTGCATTGAGTTTAACAGGCTACGTCTATTTTGCATTCCATGGAAAAAAAAATAGAACATTGAACAGAATTACAATGTGTGCATGTTTATGTTTTTACGAATACAATTCAAAATATCCTTATTTGTTTGTTTAGCCTATTTATTTATGTTACAGCCATTATGTGCTTTGAAAATATATGGAAAATTACAAGTTACATACCTAAGTTACATAACGGGAGTGTTCTGTTTGCCTCTTTTGAACTATAAAGAACTTTGTTTTGAAACTGAACGTTTTCCACGCGTCAACTATTTTTACAGTGTTTTCTGAAGAAACGGCGGAGGTAGCCAATTAGATGAACAGACGGTTACAGTTTATTTGTGTATTTTTTAAATATTTGCTTGCAACAACCGAATGGCAACAAGATTTCAAAACAACGGTTTAGTAGGAATAACGGTAAGAGCCTCCGAAACGCTCTAAACGGGCCATGTTTTCATTTTGTTTTCCGTTGGTTATGGTTACGGCACAATTTACACCTCCTTAGGGGTAGGTGTAAATATTTAGTAGCTACTAAGCTCAACGTACAAACTAGTTTGTGTGGTGCAACCCATTTTTATTTAGTAATGTGTAAACCTTCATTTAGTAAACACTTACGTTATAACTAGCCTACGTTTGAACTTACGTATAGCTGGTGCAACCGGCCCCTGAGTTCTTACCTCTTCTTTGTAATTGTTTGCAATATAACACAATAAGCATAACGAACATGGGATTTTTTTTCTTCAAAGCATGCATAGCTATTGCTAACATAACGTGGCTTAAGAGAGTAAAGAGTTTAAAGTGTTCTCTCTATACAATAAAAACACCTAATTAAGAAAAAATAACAGTTTGTTAAAATTCTGGTATTGCAATTGTGGTTGGAACGAAAACCAGCATACACAGGGGGTCCCCAGGACCAGGGTTGAGAACCACTGATCCAGAGAACCGTTTCCCTTGGTTTCAACATTAACTTATTCTGCATTTTTCTGTACCTCCCAAAAATGACAGATAAAGTAACGCGGTTAAAAACATACGTAAATACTGACGTAAATCCTTTTGATCTAGGGGTCTAAACCCCAAATGAAGTTTTCTGAGCCTACAAACACAGCAGTACAGCGTGCTGGCCAACACAAGGGAAATATAGTAATACTATTCTGCATTGGCCAAACTGTTGTTCCTGCTGCCCACACCAGGTGGAGCCATTTGCTTACAATACATACCGTGTTTCGTCCCCTTCACCTTCACCCAAAAGAAATGGCTCTATCACATTACATTGTTATCTAAACAGCAGCCAACAAGTTTACACAAATATATACAGACATACGTTATGTACACATATAAACAGTTTATACTGTACATTGCTCATATTTCTACTGTTTACACATTTTGAAGCCTTTGTAAACTCACACACCTACATTCTCTGAATACTAGTGGCCTTCACAACATGCCTGAAGGTGAACTATACCGGTACGAAAAACAACGGATTTAAAGGAGACAAACAAAAGGGCCAAGAGCTCTCTGGCAGTGAAACAGGCAACTGGTTTTTTGGCAACAGTTATTCAAACCTAAAAGGACCTTGTCTGCCCAGCTGCTAAATTAGTAGATGAACGAGTCCCTCTTGTCAGACCACGCTTGTTTAGACGTGAACGTTTCTCATGTGTTTGACTGTGGATTGTGTGTGTGTGTTTATGTGTGTGCGCGTGCTGAATTCAAAATAGTAACTTAGCAACTGTACATTGCTGTCAGCTCCAGCAGCAAGACGGCACAATTCCACGGTACAGGAAGGTTCCCCACTATCCGTGGTTTGAGAGGTAAATTTAACTTGGAAGGAAAGGAAGGCTCACTTTTCCCGATTCGCCAGTTGAGAATGCGGCAAACCGATCACGTGCAACATACTGTCTGAGCAAAGTTCCCAATGATCTTGGTAACACCAGTGAGGTGGGTCAAATTCCATTTCTCCTTTCTCGCCACGGAACCGGGACAGCTTGACGAACACACCCGCGGTTGATTCACTGGACATAGCCTTTTGTAGCAATGCAAGTAGCCTTGGTGTGGAGTTAAGCGGAAAGCAATTCAGGGAGACTAAGCAATTGATTTTAGTGTGATGTTGACTCTTCATTGATTGGTGGAACGCCGGAGGGACAAACAGAGAAGCAGAGCGTGGACGTGAGGGGCCCCAGATGGACGAAACATGGTCGCCTGCCGGTCACTGCACTAGGAATGCCACTGCTATTGTGTTCCATTTGAAAAGACTAGACAGGGTCCCGCCGTGTTCTCCTCTAGCTGGCTGAAGCAGTGGAAACGGGGTTTGAGGAGTGTCGGGCCTTGCGGTTTTTCCACACTCCCTTACCTGCTCCTCGGCTTGCCATTTTACCCCTGCGCTGCTCGATGGCTCCCTCTGCTGGCAGGAGGTCAGATGCTGAACAGCGGGTCGTATTTGCGGATCTCCAGCAGGAGGAGCTCTCTCTCCGAGAGGGCTTGGCCGAGAGCGGCCTGAGCGTCAGAGAGCTGGTATTCCAGGGACTGGGCCTGCACACAAGAGAGTGTTAAGTCTCAAAACGGATGCGTTTCCACGGCTACCATGTTTCTCTCCCCTGTCCAGAGGTAAGAAGCAGGCTGAGCCCTAATTGGCCAGATAAAAGAAGCAGCTTTGTTTGATTCTGATGCAAGTGTCGATAATTTAATTGTTTCCTCAGTGCCATCATGGATGGTAGTATGGACAGCGAAATTCAGTCCTGCAGTTCTTATCTGATCAATGCAGCCCCTCCTCACAGCTCACTGAATGTGTACGACTATAGATTAGATGGATTTCAATCCTCAAAAACAAACTCTGTGGATCCATGCTTGTTAACAAAAGACTACGGTTATTGCAGATGCATTCATTTTAAGAAACGAATAGTAGGTCTATGTCATACAGTACCGGACTTGGGTGTGTGGGGCAGGATGTGAAATTAACACCAACCACCAGCCAAATACTGGTAAAATATTTACTCTAGCAGCCACTTTGGCCGGTAACCAACCAGGTTGTGTTATACTGTAAAAGTTAATGTGGCTGGTAAAATGTTGAAAATGGCTGGTGATCTTTGGAATCCACTCTGGCCGGTGGGTGAATAAGCTAAATTCATACCCTGTGTAGGGCTATTTAAAGTCTTTTGTGTGAAAACCTATAAACCACACTGACAAGGCAGCAGTGGTGTGTGAATTATTAACAACCTCTGGCACGGTTTCTCCCCCCAGAACATTTTTTCGACGTGTTCCTATATATTTAGCGCAGTGATCATTATTATTGTCACATAGATCAGGGGGAATAACACTGTTACAGGTCATAAACACCATTTCCGCCGCATACCTCGTTGTCCAGTTGGGGGACGGGGGCGTCGACACAGTTGGATCGGTCCCAGCATGCCTCAGTTCCGCTCGCGGCGTCCGCCTCTCCCGATGAATCGCAGTGCTTCGGTGTCACGCTTCTGTTGGCTGTGACAGAAAAGTGCCAAAGAAAATTAAATAAATGACACGTGGAAGTACGTGAAGAGCTCGTCTCACCGTGATTCTGAAGCAGCTAGAGCGACAAAGGCATTCCACCTGCCACCATGCACATTACTGCATGAGCTGGCTGCATGGGTACGGCTGCATGAGTCCGGCTGACTGCAGTGCACACAGGCACATTCCTGTACAGGTTTCGTGCCGTTTGCCAAACACATTTTACACAGTAAATTTTCTTCTGACAAAGCCTGCATTTTATCAGTATGTGGCCATATGTTGTAAATCAGCTCACTGTTATTTAGGGAATCTGTTGAAAGTGAATCTGTATTGGTTAAGTCATCTGTGCTACCTGTGGGAAGAATATCTAAGCATCTCTATCTAAAACACAGATAATATACAGAATAAAAGTTTTTGAAACCCACCTCTGAGCCAGAAGATCCCGTCGTCAGAGCGCTCCAGGACCAACTGGTCCAGGGCGAAGATCACGGGGACGGGCTGGGGAGCGGTGGGGTAGATCTTGGGCCCGTCGTCCTGAAAGCAGAGGGGACAACAGGGGTCAGCGTCGGGCCCCGGAAAGCGCCTGGCGGAGGCCCTTGGGGGGGCCCGGGTCCTCCTAGCGGCCCCACCTTGAGCGTGATGCAGGTGCGGTCCAGGTGAACGCTCATGGGCTGCACGTCGGCGCTCAGCTCGTCCTCCAGGAAGGGCCCCAGGGCGGTGAGGGTGGAAGCGAACAGCTGGGCCCGGCAGCCCGACACCCGCACCTCCAGGAAGCCCATGGACTCCGACAGGGGGGAGTGGCGGCCGGCCGAGGGGCCCATCTCCATCCGCATGCTCATCGCCGGGGCCTCCCTGGGGCCCTTCCACGGGGCCGGGGCCGGGGGCCGGTGTGGGGAGGATCCAACTGCAGCTCACGGAGAGGAGCAATGTCAGTTTCAACAGAACAGCGTATTGTTCTCTGACGAGGAAACTCAAGATTGTACATCATCCAGACATATGCAGTAACACAGTACCGCCCCAGTGTCATAGCACACTAGACAAATGGTGGTAAAAGTATTTTTAACTGCTCAGGGGGATTAAGGCTGGACAGGACAACTCACATGCTCAAGGATAAGAAGACAGAAAGGCTTCATAGTAAGAAACTGGTGGTGTTCAGTAAAAGCAGTTTTTAGCAAGTGTTTAGCAGGTGGCTTGCGCATAAATAATGCTAAGTCACGCAGTAAGTGTCGTGTTCAGTGAGAGCAGTGTTAAGTCACGCAGTAAGTGTCGTGTTCAGTGAGAGCAGTGTTAAGTCACGCAGTAAGTGTTGTGTTCAGTGAGAGCAGTGTTAAGTCACGCAGTAAGGGTGGTGTTCAGTGAGAGCAGTGTTAAGTCACACAGTAAGGTTGGTGTTCAGTGAGAATGCTGTCAGAGCGGTGTTCAGGCAGAGAGGCTCACCCAGGGTCAGGCCTCCCAGCAGCTCAGACACACTCTGGTTGCCCAGCTGTTTGGGCATCAGGTCCTGGGCCTCTAGCGCCACCACCAGGTCCTCCCCCTTCATGTCAATAACACAGCCCACTGCACTGACCTGCAGCAGCAATACTGACGCCTGCAGGAACCCAACGTGCAGCGTGTCACCGTTTCAACAGTATCTACAGTATATCCTGTCTGTATCCTCCTTAGTGTAATCACAGGCATATAATTAATTACTTGACTCTGGACAGTCCTATTGAGACTAATCGCGAAATGGATATGAGTCCGTATTGTACGAGACTTCACATGAAAAATCTATTCTCAAATTCAATCCTGTAATTATGACACGGGCTGCACACTGAAGCCATTCAAAATGTGTTTGAAAGGGATGCATGCACAGAGTAGCTACTTGGTATTCTTACATGTTTATTCTAAAATCCTATATTTTTTCACTATGCATGAAACATTTTGAATGGCTAAGGAGTGCAGCCTGGACTGAACACTCAATCCAGCCTACTGGCTGCACCTCTGTGTGAGTCAAGAGAACCGAATCCTGGCTAACGGCAGACGAGCGCACGTTGAACGATACCGACCATGTCCTGGGTGACGTCCTCCGTGCTCTGGGACAGGGAGCTGCTCAGGTCCGCCGAGGACCCGCCCTCCATGCCCGGGGCGGGGCTTCCGCAGCTGGATGGGTCGGCCGGCAGGGCGGGGACGCTCTCGGGGCGCATGGACTCCAGGCCCGACTCTAGAGGAGACACAAAGGGAGTGCGCGGGGCGCTCAGAGACACTCAGGACGGCGCAGCAACGGAGGCTTCGACAAGGCCCCTACAGCGGCGCAACCTCCTCCTGCACATGCCGGGGTCAGCGTGAGGAGCCGGTAGAGCACAAGGCTAAATGTCCAATGCAGGGGTCTGCTGACAATGGTCCCGGAGAGTCACATGGTCCGCAGGTTTTAATTGTTACTCGTCACCTAATTGACCCGTTAGCAACAGCTGCAGATTACACAGTGAACTCATCTCACGGGGGTTTCCTGGGTCTGAACTGGTCACGCTGTAGCCCCAACCACACTAGATTTAAAACAAACATAATAGGCCTCGGCAATAAAGGGTGATCGGCTGGATGCTGGTCTGTAACACGCGGCTATCTGTGGGACTATAACTCAAGCGTCTTGCCTGCCTTCCTCAAGAGTTATGGCCAAAACCCAATGAGATGGATGTGATAATTATTCATAACTACAGCAACCGCAATCAATAAACACTGCTCTCTGCAATAAACGGAGGATATTATCTCTCTCACGCCGAGACTCGCCTGCTGTGTTATAGACAGGGCCAGAGAGAAGTCTTTGGCCTCTGCCCTACAATCAATGGCCTTTGTAATAAAAATCGCCCCCTTTGCGAGCCGACCCCTTTTCCATACTTCCATTGGTCTTCTTGCACCTTCATTTCATTCGTACATGGCATTAAAAAATGGGAATTTCACATGCATTTCATTCCACTTCAACCAAACCTTTCTCTCAAAAAAGCTACTGGCCCCCGGGGCATACGAGATACCAGCCGGTGTCCTTGCGGGGGGTTCTGTGTCGCGCTTCGGGTCGTACCGGAGTCGCCGATGATGATGAAGTTGTCGCTGGCGTCGCTGTCCATGGAGAGCCTGTCGTCGGGCAGGCTGCCATCCACGATGGCGCTGTCGAAGGAGTGCTGGGACGGGGACTGCTTCATGGACTGCAGGCGCAGGTTCCCGGGGGTCGGGTCCTCACAACGCTGGATCTGCTCCCTGCGTGGGGGGGGTGGGGGGGGACCAGGTGGCAGCGTAAGCTCAACGGTGAGGGGACATGGGCTCCCGCCTTACAGGATTAGGCCATTACATTATTACATTTTAGTCATTTGGCAGACGCTCTTATCCAGAGCGACGTACATTAGTGCAAGCCAGGCGGGGTATTCCACAAAGCAGGATTACCGAGTTAGCTGGATAACCGCACTGAGTAAAACCCGGAACCCTCCCAAATCTGCAATATGGACGGAAATAAAAAGAGCCGTTCCGGATTTTACTCAGTGCAGTTATCCAGCGAACTAAAGTAATCCTGCTTTGCGGAATACCCCCCGTTCTACTCGCTGTACCACATGAGAGCTCTGTGGTTCAGACCGCAGATAGCAGGGCACTGCGTTATTTAACGAAGAAGCCATTCGCCCTCACCAAGCATGTGGGTTTCACAGAGAAGTCACGAAACCAAAGAGCAATTACTCTCATCGCCAGCATTCGGCATGGGACGATATGAAACTTTCATGTCACGATTATCCTGGCCAAAATAATTGCGATTCACGATATTATCCCGATAATCATGAAAATATGCTTAAAACTCTTAAAATGGCACAAAACATACTGGGATCACTTTACCTTACATTTTGTTACGAAACAAATATTTTTATTGCATCATAGGACACATATCTTTTTTTTGTGAACATCCTTTTTAGTGAAAAACAAACAAGGACAGATTCAGACTCTCTCCAACACCCAGCAGGTAATCACAATGAGAGAAAAAAATCCATTAATAAAAATAATCTACCTATCAACCTGATATCCAATCATTCACATGGTTCAATTAGATATGTGTTGTAAATGCACAGAAAATTTAAAACTTTTTTGTTTTCAGATCACACAGACAGAGGTACAGCAAGGACAGCAGAATGAATGCAAAAAATAAAATAAAATAAATAAAATCAATCTTAAATAAGGTAATCATAAATTATAAGGTTCCCCTGCATAAATAAAGGATAAGTAAATAAATAAGGATATTTATTTATCTATTTATTTATTTATGAGGATATTCACGCTCATGTGAGGATATTCACGATTATCCCCATAATGGAAATTCATGACAGTTATCTTGAGTGTCTTTGTCCTGACAAAAGATAAAATCTTATATCCTCCCATTCCTAAACAGCATCATTTTATCCAGCACCCATCTTGGTCTACAAATGGAGTAGGCACAGTGATTTGTGGACAGGGTTAGAAAGCCCTGTGACTGGTACAAAGGGTGACAGTGTAGCATAATGGCTGGGGAACCTGAGGTTGCAGGTTCGATTCACAGGTGCCATTGTAGTCTTGAGCAAGGCCCTTAACCAGCTGGATTGTATGTAAAAGAATGTAAGCAGTGCCTAAAATATAACTGCATAAAATATAAATGTAAAGGATGAGTGAACTGTGATGAGCGGATGAGTATGCTGATTGATGGGTTGATGGAGCACTGGGATGATTGGCGAATAGTGTACGAGAGCCGTGTGATTGGTGGACAGTGAAGCATAGGTGGATAGTGTAAGCTGACCATGATCAGCATTGTGTTGATTGGTAGACCATGTAAAAGAGAGTTTGATTGGTTCTCTGACCTGGGCTGGGGAGTGAAGAGCTTGCTCATGGCGGAGCCGCGGCTCAGGATGCTGAAGGCGTCTTTAGTGATGGACAGCGCCCCTTTGGTGAGGTCCAGTGAAGCAGTCAGCGCCTCCTTGGTGGCATCTTTGGTGACGCTCAGCGCGTTGGACAGCTCCCCCTCTAGGCTGAAGGAGGATGTGTCCCGGGACTTTAGGGGGCGTGTCTCCGGGGAAAGGGGTGGGGACCCCTCCACAGCCTCCTCCATGGCCTCGCAGGCCTCCTCCACCGACCCGTCCGGCTCCTGCTCCTGCTCCTGCTCGGAGGGGCCGTTGCCATTGGCGATGCCGCTGTCCTCGAGCGGCCCCGCCCCGGCCGCAGGCCCCCTGGATGGGGAGCGCTCCGAGTCCGTCAGGCTGGGGCTGTCCGTGTCCTCCGGGGTACGGGCTTCCTCCTCGGGCTCGGCAGCTGCCGGGGGTAGCAGCAGCCCCGCCTCCACCGCGTCCACCAGGAGCGCAACACACACAGTGGGAGGCTCCGCCTTTTTTCCACCCACCAACTGAGTGTCCCGTGCAAGCTCCGCCCCCAGCCTTGCCAGGGTGTCCTTCATCCGCAGCAGGGCCACGTACTGGTAGTGGTTGAGCCACACTTTGACCGGGGTGATGGCCTGGGCCAGGACATGGACGGAGGCAGAGGGGGCGGAGTCATCTCCCCCCAGCTCTGCCTCTTTCTCCCCCTCCACACCGTGGAGGTCGTGGGCGGTGTTCGACTTCATGACCCCGTCCTTATGGTTCTCGGGGGCGGAGTCCACGTGGTTGCTGAAGCTGGTGGAGCCTTTGAGGTTGTGGGCGGAGCTTGGGGAGGGGAGGGGCCCACGCTTGAAGGCTGCCGGACAGCACGCCCAGACAGACATGGTGAAGGGCTCCACGAAGGGAAGGGCCTTTCCCTTGGGGCCCCGGCGGGCCCCCTCAAAGCTGAGCCCCAGACGGGACAGGCTGAGGGACCAGACGTCCTGGCTGCGGGACGGCCGCTTTTCTGAGAGCGGGGGGTCTGCTTCCAGAGCGTGACGGAGGAAGGCCAGGGGCAGGGGGTGGAAGGTGCTCTGGTCACGTGGGAAGGGGCAGGGGGCGGCGGCTTGGAAGAAGGGGGAGGAGAAAGCGTGGTAGGTGCCTTGCAGGTCGGCACGGGCGGCGTGGGGGGAGTGCCGGGTGTTGCTGAGGACAGCCTGGGGGACGTTGACGGTCAGGGCCTGGGGGCGGTCTGGGTGGTCCAAGATGGACGACTCCAGTGGAATCACCAGCTGGAGATGGGAAGAAAAAAAGGGGGACTCGCTGAGCACACAAGGATTTACCAACGATTAACATTTAACCATCGTAACAGAGTGGTACACAAATTAATTCTTTCATCACCTGTAACAAATACAGTGGTGTTCAAAAAAATAGCAGTACAACATCAGTAACCTGATGAACCACTGTTATTAGTAGTAGTGATATTTCTGCATGGCAAATAATTTACTTGTAGATGTAGTAGTGTAATAGAAAAACAACAGACCCAACTGTCATGACATGCACGCTGCTTGTTCTGAGTAATTGACTCATTCATTGAAAGGGGCGTGTTAAAAATAATAGCAGTGTGGAGTTTAATTAGAGAATTTATTCATTTTGTGAAAAAAAACAGGTAAGCAGGTGATGCCATCATGATTCTGTATAAAAGGATATCAAAAGGCTCCTGATATCTTATTTCCAGGTACTCTTAGAAGCAATACTATAACCTCTGCATTTGAATGGATCGCTATGGGAATTGGGGGGTGGGACTAGATTAAGCTGTAAATTACACAGGAATAGTATGGAACACATGGTTGGCTAAATGGCTGTAAGTCAAGAAGGGTCTGAGGTATCAAACAAGCCTTAAACCGTCACTCTGCTGCCAGAAATAAAGTAGATATGGATGGATAACTTGAAGGGTTTCTTCTCCTGACTTATTTTTCCATAGAGTTCAATAGGAAAATTTGTCAGGAGAAACAAGTGATCCATCCATATCTACTGCATATCTGGCAGCAGAGTGATGGTTTGAGGCTCGTTTGATACCTCAGACCCTTGTTGACTTACAGCCATTTAGCCAACCATGGGTTCCATACTATTCCCGTGTAATTTACAGCTTAATCTAGTCCCACCCCCCAATTCCCATAGCGATCCATTCAAATGCAGAGAGGTTATAGTATTGCTTCTAAGAGTACCTGGAAATAAGATATCAGGAGTCTTTTGATATCCTTTTATACAGAATCATGATGGCATCACCTGTTTACCTGTGGAATACCTGTTTGACCGGTTTTTTTTCACAGAATGAATGAATTCTCTAATTAAACTCCACACTGCTATTATTTTGAACACGCCCCTTTCATTGAATTGCTTATACATCAGTCTTAAAAGCATTTCATGTGCATTTCAACTTTCAATGTCACCCTCCACAGCTGTGCTGCCTGGTGTTTATCGAGGCATATAGATGTTTCGGTCAATGAACCTTCATCTGCGCATACAAATGCGAAACACACCAGCTTCCAGCTAAAATTAGAATGCTGAAACGACTGCTTCTCATGAAAACTAACTGAAAATATTTCTTATTGACAGTGTATCTACGTAACCTGACAGAACCGTGCCTCCCGATTTGTATTTTGCAAGCGGTTGGGGACGCGATGCCGTGAAGAGCGCCGTGTAAAAACGAAACGGATCGATCGATGGACGAGGACGCGCCCCTCATCACCTTCAGCTGGGCGGCGTCGACGCGCACGTCCACGTGCTCCTCCCCCTTGCTGCTGTCCTGCAGGTGGTAGAAGGCCTTGACCTGCTCCAGGGTGCGCAGGAGGCCCTGGGAGAACAGGTTCATCCACAGCAGGCTGGCCTGGTCCAGACACAGCTGCAGGCCGTTGAGCTGGCCGTACAGGTTAGAGCAGGGCACTGTCCAGGGGGAGAGGGGGTTCACAGGGTTTACAACGAAAACATATTTATATGGTCAGAAAAGTCACACAGCATTACTACAGAGTAAAATATCCAGTGTTAATCTCCCACACTGGTGTTTATTGTGTTCATGAGGAGGGAAGAAATCTGCTTTATCACTGAATATCTTGCCACATACAATGCTGTAGTCATACTGTCAAGAAATAACACCACTTTCGCTATTTTAAAATAACATTGAGTTACCCAGTTAAATTATCTTGTCAATACACTGCGACAATAAACCACGATTAAAAGCAGTAATTATAACGTGTGATCAGACGAGCATTAGCGCCGGTTCTTCTTCTGCCTCCGTACCAGGCAGACCGGGGTTGTCGGGGAAGTAGTACTCCGTAAACTGCAGGTGCATGGCAGGCACGTTGTCTGCGAGATGGAGGGCCTTGCGGTTGCAGGACAGAAGGGACTGGGTCTTCTTGCTATGGCGCCCCCCGGTGGACACCTGAATGTGGACGTAGAGTGAGCGACAGACTGTCAGTACAAACAACAGGCAGGGATTTTCCACTGTGACCGAGTCACTATAATTACATAATGCTGATGTATCTTGAAGGTTAAAAGGCCGCTGTGCACTCTTGCGCAGCAAAAAGAAAAGCCTGATGATTTTCACTTCCTTTATTGAGACAACTCTCACAGGCTTTGCGCCACATGACGGGAATTTCTACAGGCTACACAGGTGGCCCACAGTCACCACAGAATCATATTCATTTCACAATGCTCTCACTATTGGATCATAAAGGCTGCAGTACCAAAATGGTTTTCAGAGAAGGAAAAACTGGCATGGTTATATTATATGGTGGATATGCCACTGGGGACAGAGCTCCTGGTCAGTGGTGAGCTGGGTGTTCCACCCTATGACCGCAACTCAACCGCTCTGACTGTAGCCGTCAGATCCCACTTCTCCATGCCACAGTGGGTTGAGCCAAACCACAGCCAGGGCCTACATGGTGCACCACTGGGGAGGGCAGCAATTATGGGCTTTTTAGAGGGGCTTAGAATGTGGGAGGGGCTTACTTGATGGATGTCCAAGTCGTCCAACCGCACCACCACAACGCTGGAGTGCAGCCTCTTCCAGGGGCTGCGGTGGGGGCTGGAGGTCGGGGGCGGGGCGTTGGAGCTCCGCCGGGACGTCTGCCCTCTGTCGGGGGGGCTAGATTTAGGCGTGGACTCTCCCTCTGTTTCGGACACAACAGATACCACTCAGAATCCCGCTGCAGCAAAATGCTCTCCGGGCGAATCCGTCAAATGGATGCGATGCAAACACCTGCTTCTGCTCTCCCCAATTTCATTCTGCAGAATTTCTACGTGGGTACGCTTAATGACTCCCTGAAATTTCCCCAGTAAGCAGATGTCTGAGAGAGAAATATGCAATGATGAGAGATTATAATAAACCTTTCAACCAGATCAGCATTTCACGGGTCCCAAAAATAGAACTGCCACCTCCCCTCTCAAGTCATGTTCAGTGACCACTGACTGAACCGAGTCATGAGCGGACGAGGAAGAGCTTAAGAAAGCACGGCATGATTTGAGGTAACTGCTTTGCTCGTATGTTACTAGCCCGGTTCAGCACAAAGGCTTCACTTCCCACATGCTATAAACCAACCGATAATGAAAGGCTTGGTTAAGTGTTCCAAAACGGCCCTCCTTTGGAACTGCAAAAAGTCTCCAATATTGAGAGGTACGTGAATTATGAGGAACCCACTTTGCCAAGATTTGGTTTAAACCACTCTCTCTGTGTGTTACTGTGAAGTACCTACTCTGCCAATGTGTGTCATTACATGAAGTATCCACTTTGCCACTGTTACCGTCTGAGGTACGCACTTCGTTCATCACTAGGTACAACAGGGGTAGACTCTATGGAAGGGGACTCACCCTGGGCCCTCTTGGCAGGGGAGTCCCTGGCTGTGGAGGGGGCTTCGGAGTGTGGCCCGGGAAAGCCAGAGCCCTCCACTCGCTTCTGGAACTCCTGCAGCAGCTTGCTGGCCCACTGAGCCCGCGCGTCCATCGCCCCGCAGTGCCGCTCCCAGTGGCGACACCCATCACCTGGCGGGAGGGGGGGAGGAGTTATAAAGTACAATCTGGTGTATGTAAAATAAAAATGCTCAGCTGATTCCATTTCTATACTGCCCACTATCCTGACCTTTCCTATGGCCGTCTCAGAACATGCTAATCCTGTGCACGAGTGACTATGGAGTTGCAACAGGAAGAATATCCACTTTGACTGATATACTAATCTAGGACCTCTCATGATACTTGTTCCCTGTGTTTTTCTTGTCTAACTGTTTGTTATAGTTTATAATAGTATTTAGAATAGAATTGTAGTATAGCTGATTTACCCACGGCTTACTGTGAACTACATTCAATGTTCATTACTAGGGACAGCTGCTGCGTTATGGGAAGGATGTGCTTTGTCTTTTCTGTTCTGTAGTTACTTCGGTGACGTTTCTGTGTGCACTTACTGTACGTCGCTTTGCATGAAAGTGTCTGCTAAATGACTGTAATGTAATGTAAAGAATATGGTTACCCACCGATCCCAGCATCTCATTCAGTGCTACCGCACTGGGTTCACACGGAGGCCGGCCATTACTTGAAGTAACTGAACTCTCAGGCAGACAGAAAATAATCTATCAAAATGTCATTGCCTGGTCTGTGTAATGAGATTACGAGAGCGTTATAGACCGTCGGTAAGGAGAGAGCCGAGCTGGGAGATGTAGGAAACGCCACGGTGCTCCCCGGCCACTGAGAAACGCCATTGCGGCTCTCGTTTAGCATCGGGGGCGAGCGTTCTGGGCTCACCGGGGCGATGGAAGGGGTAGTAGTCGAAGCCCAGTTTGCGGAAGGTCAGCTGCATGGCCCCCTGGGCATTCCGTGGTTGAGGTTCGTCTGTCGGGAACAGGGTGGAGAGAAGGCGGGGGAGGGGGGAGAATAGGGTCCAATGAGGGAGAGCCCAACACTAAAGGGGCATTCCACACCCAGCAGACAATTGAACCACATTCAACCAGAGCAATTAGTCATCAATGAAACTGCTATTTATACTTAAACTCTTGTACAGGGAATTTTTTACAGAGTGTGGTGCAGAACTGGTTCAAGTCCTTTGTTTGAAACTTTTGAACTTGCTAATTTTAGACACCGGTAAAATCCCACAGCTCGCTTATCATTTTACACAAAACTACCTCATTCGACTTTAAATTCTTCTTTAATGTGTATTAATACTGTCCACTTTCGATTCGTAACATGTTTTGTTGAAAATTCACAGGAATGTGCAAGCGTCTTTTCAAATGTAACAGGCATCTACAGATTTAAAGGAATTGAGATATGTATTTGACCCAGGTCTGGTGAGGGAAGATGGAATGGAGGGCAGAAAAAAAGGAGGCGTGGGTGTGGGAGAGAGGGAGGAACTGGGGGTGTGTCTTAAGATGACATGGCTCTCACCTGGGTTGAGTGAGGAGCTGTCATTGCAGATATGCAGGTCCAAGCGGGATATGTGGGTGTGGTACGACGACTCCTTGACATTGTGGAGGTCAAAGTACTGGCTGAGAGTGCTGGGGGTGCCACTAGGAGGGGGCGGAGGCTCAGTCCAGAGTGGGTGTATCCCAGGGGAAGGGGGCGCGGTCTGCAAAACAACCTAATTTTGGTTATTTTTATACAAATGTCCAAATACCAATACAGGTAACTTACAAGTAATTCTATACAGCTGAAGTCAGAAACAAGCCAATGAGCAGGGAGTATCATGAGTACAAGTCGTAATCACGCATTATTAGAGAGGAAGAAATCTTAATACATTCCACTGTGTACGCTTTCCACCAGTACCTTGACCATAATGATCAAGCTGTAAATTAGCTCTAAAATGATGATAATGTTCATCTATCTGCTCAGTGGCTTATTGTGAGAACTGGAGCCTTGGGACCCTCTGGAGGAGTCATGACCGTCACGTTGCGTGTGACACAAGATTGCACGAGACAGGGTTGCATGTGACACAGGGTTGTGTGTGAGAGGGGGTTGTGTGTGAGAGAAGGTTGTGTGTGAGAGAGGGGGTTGTGCGTGAGAGAGAGGGTTGTGTTTGAGAGAGAGAGGGGGTTGTGTGTGAGAGAAGGTTGTGTGTGAGAGAGGGGGTTGTGTGAGAGAGGGTTGTGTGTGAGAGAGGGGGTTGTGCGTGAGAGAGAGGGTTGTGTGAGAGAAGGTTGTGTGTGAGAGAGAGAGGGGGTTGTGTGTGAGAGAAGGTTGTGTGTGAGAGAGGGGGTTGTGTGTGAGAGAGAGAGGGGGTTGTGTGAGAGAGAGTTGTGAGAGAGGAGGTTGTGTGTGAGAGAGAGAGAGAGAGAGAAAGAGAGAGAGAGAGAGAGAGAGAGAGAGAGAGAGAGAGAGAGAGAGAGAGAGAGAGAGAGAGAGAGTTGTGTGAGAGAGGACGTTGTGTGTGTGAGAGAGAGAGAGAGAGAGAGAGAGATGTGTGTGACACTGGCTTGGCACTCGAACCTGCAGTGACTCGGCGGCCATGTTCTTCCTCTGCTGAGCAGACTTCTCCATGGCCTCGCTCAGGGACTTGGCGTAGTGGATAACAGCCTTCAGCTGTGAGTCGGTCAGCACCCAGAGCAGGTCGTCCAGGATGAACAGCAGCTTGGACGCCAGCACATTGCAGTCCTTCACCTGAAGAGGGCGACAGAGAGTGGTCTCTGTCTCATGTGGTCAATACACATCACACACCAGCGGCTCCTGTCCACCTGTTAAACTGCACCCAAAAGTGTCTTCATCCAACTCATGTCTGTGCGAGCCAGACTTGCGAACTGCAGTGTGATCAGAATTGGCAGCTGACATTGTGTGCTTTGGAGGAGAGCAGAATTATTCCAAATTAAGGGGAAAAGGAATATTAACAAAGAAAATAATTAAGTTATGTGCACAAAAATGTAATCAGCATCCATCCTTTAAAACAAGATTTTTTTTTTCTTTTTTATAAATTTGGCACCCAATATCCAATTCCCAATCCAATTTGGAATTGCCAATCATTTGCAACCATAGCCACAAACAAACAAGCTCGCGTGGATATAAAGGCAAATTTGGGAGAGTGTCCACATCCATGGTCCTCCTCTGAAACATGTGGTGTCGCTGCTTGTTTTCACATCGCAGACTGCAGCTAGGCTCGCATAGAGCGGAGTCAGAGGAAGACTTAAATATGTGGCTTTGACAAGCAATCTACGGGTACCCGATCGACCCTAACTGACTGAACCCCCCCATACACTATGGAGTTACCGGAAGCTCATCGATGCACACACACTTTGGTCCCGTAACGGAATGAGTCACCCAGCAGCCTTAAAACTGGAATTAAAAAATGATTCAAAACAGGGCATCCTGGGCACTGGAGGGTGGGTGGTAGCGCTCACCATAATTCATTGGACAGTGATACATTTTTTGTTATTTTGGTTTTGTACACTAGCACTTTGAGTTTGAAAGGATACAATGACAATGACTGTCAGGTATAGAAAGGTATTTTCATCCATATCAGCGGAACCGTTTAGAAATTATAGAACCTTTTGTACATAGTCCTCCTCCCCCCATTTTCTGGCATCAAAAAATATTGGATAGTTTAACATAATGCAGAATAAAGTAATAAAGTAAATTTTTAATATTTGGTCGCATATCCTTTGCATGCCATGACTTCCTGATGTCTGTGACCCAACAATATCAAAAGACCATGTACAAAAGGTTCTATAATTTCTAAATGGTTCATCCGATATGGATGAAAATACCCTCAAATTAAAGCTGACAGTCTGCACTGCAACCTCAACCTTCAACCTGTCATTGTATCCTTTCAAACTCAAAGTGCTAGAGTACAGAACCAAAATAACAAAAAATGTGTCTGTGAATTATGGTGCTCACTGTATGTGAGCCTCCCGGGCATGCCTACTAAATTGCAGCATTCACTTGCAACTTCACTACTGCAACGCAAAATGACTTTACTTCCCTAGCGCTTTGCAGTCTGCTAGTAAATGTGACCATTATCCCAAAATCTTACAGTCCGCACTCATCCTCTGAACGACAGACACTACACATATGGAATATGTCAATTCATGTACTGCACCTTTAATACAATAAACAAAATATGTGAATACAACATTTAATATTGTATACAATATATGAGCACTAAAATGTTCTCCCTGCCATCTGCAAAGTGCCCTGCATTATCTATAAACTTCAGCCTCCCTAATGCACTGAGTGCAGACCCTGTGTGTTTATGGCGTGCGCGCAGTGCTTGCTTTGGTACTGGAGGCCGTGCTCATACCCTGCGCTTGAGTGCGATGCGGATGCGGCCCTGGTTGGTGATGAGCCGCAGGGGGGTGCTGCCCAGGTCCTGCTCCTCACTCTCCATGGCGTCCGCTTCGATCCGCAGGCTCTGCCAGTTTATCTCCTTGAATGTCAGGACCTGAGGAGAACACACGCGCGCACGCGCACGCACACACGCACACGCATACATTAGCCCCCTGAGACTGCCAGCAGGGAGTGAGTCATCCCGCACAGCACGCAAAACCCCGCCCACACCGGGTCGAGCCAGCGAATCAGCAGGCGGGGACACCGCCCTTGGAGAAGACAAGGCCTGTTTTTTCACGGCCGCTTTCAAAAAAGCGCTCCGCCAGGCTCCCTGGCTGACGAGCCATCTGCTTCTGGAAAAGGCTCTAAGCAAAAACACAAACACTGACGAACGCCGGCGACCATCTCGGAAAACAGGTCACTCAGAAGCCTGACTCAGTCTACCAGGCCGCCGTTACTCAGCATGACACAATAAACACCAGTACTCACATTATTCCAAGGGCCCGCCATAGCAACAAGTACCAATAGGCCTGAATACAGGGTCATTAGTCCTCATTACGCCCTAATAATTTAACCAATTAAGTAATTAGTGGTTTGAGGGAGAGGGAAATGGAACACTGTGGTGAGGCGGTGCCACGGAGATGCGTCTGGGCCAAAGCGGGAAGCGCGAGGGGCGTACCTCTCCTCTCTTGGGGTCAGTGATTCGGGTGTAGCGGAGGTCGCTGCGCTGCCACTTGGGGTTCAGGCTGTTTCCCTGCAGCTGCCAGAGCTCGAAGGACGCGTGGAAGGCCCGGGCCTGCACTTTTATGGTGATGGAGTTGATGACCACCGACATGCCCTCCACCACCTTCTCCGCGAAGCCGTACTCACTGGGGAACAGCAGCACATCCACAAACACCCACACGCACGACCACAGGCACACACACGCACACACACACACGCACGCACACACACACACAAACACCCACACGCACGACCACAGGCACACACACGCACGCACACACACACACAAACACCCACGCACAGGCACACACACAGACATACACATGCCCGTGTAGACACACGCACACAAAAACACACATATGAGCTCACCAAAAATACACTGGGCATCAATAATACCTGAAATGTTTATATAAAGGCATACATAGTATTTCATATTAGCATGTGGAGCAAAATACCTTGCCTCAATTTCTATACTGCTCAAATTTGTCCTGATTAATTCCACTTGAAGCAGAAAGGATGACATACCATTTGGTCAGTAAACTGTTGCAAGAGAAACTAAAGAAAGTTGGTAATTTCACTTTCGGTTACAAAAGAGAAAACCGCAAGTGAAACTAAAGCTAAAACTAAATATTAGGTTTCTCTGACCTTTGGCCGGCGGTGATGGCGATGGGGGAGGGGCCATTGGGGGGGCGGGGCTCCTCGCAGGTCCTCATCTCCACCTCCACCTTGTCTAGGAACTGTGGAAAGGGTGTAAAGGAATCAGCACCAAAGAGAATACAACGACGAGAGATTCACCTCCCCCGGATGGAAGTCCTGCTGCAATTCCGGGAGCGGTGTTTATCGCCACTGCAGGTTTTTACTGCGCAGCATTAGTTACCAGGCTGCGAAAATGCCCACACGTTCTGCTCCTGTTAACTGCAGCAACAGAACAGAACTGGAGTACTTTTTATTCCCTTCAGAAAACAATAGGCATGTGCACTTTTTTAACATTATTTACATTACAGTAAATTTCCTTAGCATTAGCTAGCTGGCTAATTCTAATGCTTAACATCAGCTAGCTTGAACAACATAAACAAACCAAACTCCAGTATCTTAGCAATGGTTTTACATCTTTATAGTTTCCTTGCTGGTAGGCTCCTATTGGTCTGAAGTTTAGCGTGGCACTTCCAGTTTAAACTTTTCTAAAACCGAGCACAAACAGCAAATGTACAGTTCGCATTAGCCAGCAAAATCATGGTTCATTTCCTAATTTCATTCCTGTGGAAAATCGCTTGCTGGCTGCTGATAACATTTCATGCATTTATCCGCTTGTAGCACAAAACAATGTAATCCTAATTTCTCACAAGGATTATAGGGATTGATGGACACTACATTATATTGGACATGATGGGAGTGGGGATTCTAATAAGATAGCATTCTTTTTCTTCTATCTATCGTCTTAGTATGTATGTCAGTACAGCCGAGCATATCAGCACCACACACCAAACTCTACCAGCCGATAACAGGCCCATAGCAAGTAAACCCCAGAATAGGAGCTGAAAACTGTGGTGAAGTTCACTGTAAACTAAGGAGGAATCAAAAGGGGTGGATGAAAAGACAGAAGACTGAATTCATACCAGGCAGATGGGGCTGGTCTTCAGCTTTGTCCATTGTATCTGAGGAGACAAACCAACAGGGACACGGTCAGTAACAAGTGTTTATCCCGCACTCCCCATTCCTCTGGGCAGCGAGTGTGACTGTGTGGGCTCACTCACTCTCACACACAAACACACACACACACACACATAAACATGAGGTTATATGTGATTCAGACAAAGCATTCGTTTCTTATTAATGTAATATTATCTGCATGTAAACTAGTCACTGGGCTTTGCCCGCAAACTCACCTACAGCGCCCTGCAATCCTGCTCTCATTCTTGGCCTTACTCCTCTAACCTGCTCCGTTCCTCTGCTATTTTTAGGGCTGGAATTTGGCACTGTCGAGCCACTGAAGCATTTCACCCTAATGGAACCATTATACAGACCAGTGGGAAAACCAATCTACAATCAGATGGACGTGGTTTAAAGACACGCTTCCTAAAGTATGCCTTCGCTAACTTACTTTAGGAAGGGAAATTCCTGTTCCACAGGATGCTTGTAGGATGCTGGTAGCTCCCTAAGTGCATTAGCATCCGTTTGGACACTGCGTCATATGTTATGGGTTAAGAATGATATCGCATGCGATACAGTCAAATAAACATTTAACTCTCCGGCAGGATCGGCCACAGAAAATATGCAAAATTAAATGCAGAGGCTATATTTTTGAGACTCAAACTTGGACTAAAATATAATCTGGCTGAATATATAGTATAAATACATAGACATATAGAGAAGTATTTGTCCTCATATCCCAGACACATATTTTGACTGCATCTTATGCTAAGGCATTCTCAGTCCGGTTTCCGTTTGCCTTGAAACAATTAACCGCGTTGAACATTCAGTTCACATCTTCACCGTTCTCAACGACACTTTTAACTGCCACAAAGTGAATGCTTCGGTGCTTCAGGGAATTTCCAATTGACTGCTGCTGACTGCCGTAATGAGATGTAATAATCGGGTGCTGAGCCTCACTCGGATTGCGGCCTTGTTGCAGTAGACGCGGGTGACGGCCAGCCAGGTGGGCAGATCCAGCATGTTCTGCAGCACCTCCTCGTCCAGCTCCAGGTTCGACAGCTGCCCCTCCCCCTTGAGCGTGCTCAGGTTGATCTTGTCGGGGGACAGGTTCTTGGTGAACCTGCGTGAGGAGACAGAGAAACGTTAGGATGCGTGGAAGGCCCTAGTACAGGGAAACAGGGGTCCTGGCTCAGCCAAGGCCCAGCCTTGCCAGGGCGTCCCGACGGAAGACTGGGACAGGATTTAGCCACCTGGAACAACTCTTTATCACCGGTGGAGCCAATTAACGGTACTTTCACTTGTGGTTACAAATGCTGGTGGCGCTGGATGACTGTGCACTTTCACAAGGGGCCAAGCGGCAATACCAGAATTCCATGTGCCGTGGGCGTGGCCGAGTGAGACGATGAAACTGGTTCCGTACAATGCAGGCTCTGACAGTCGCATCACGGTCGGTGAAGCTGACGGCTGCATTTGCTGACTCACGTCGGGCACATTTCTCAAGCTCTGGGAGGGGAAAGCGGAGGTGAGGGGTTTGCCTGTTAACGAGGGAGTACTGACCGGTTTGGGGCTAGAGGTGACCGGGGCAAGGATCGTGAGGGCTCATATCCGGTCCCCTCCTCCGGGAACAGTATGACGGGTAGCAGTCAATGCTTGGGCTCCCCCCCTCCCCATCCCCATCCCCATCCCCATCCCCCAACCCTGTCCCACCCCCCCCCCCCCAATTACAATTGGACCCATCGTCCAGTGGGCCGTCACAAAATGAGGACAGCTCAACTGACCTCATAACCCTGAGCCATAAATCCCAGAGTCGAGCCTTCTACGGCAGACTACCGCCACCTGGAGCGCTTTCACATCGCGCGCTTCGCGCCTTCAATCCCCGGAAGAAATGGCGCACACAGTAAAAAACGTGTCTGAGAAATGCCCATATTTCTCCCGCACGGACCTCGACGTGAGGACGCGCTGCGCTAAAAAAAGAAAAGAAAAAATAACTCCCTCATCAGGCAGCATGCTCCACTGGCTTCGAAGAAGGCGCAGCGTCCCTCTGAGCTTTTCTGGAGGAGCGGCTTAGCCGTCCCACGGTGCTGCGCGGCGCGCATTTCAACGAGGCTCTGCTTTCAGCCACTATACGTGGGCACATCACAGAGCGGCCGTGTTGAATGCCGTGCAGAGGCCTTTCTTAGTTGCAGCTAAGCCACAGAGGCGCGTCGCTGTGGCGCGCGTGCGTGCGTGCGTGCGTGCGGTGAGTCTTTGACTGTCAAGACGGGGAGCGACTCGAGCTTAATCCTCCCGGCATTGCAAAGCACACTTTCAAAGGCCTGCCAATCCCATTCCTGTAGGCAAGAGGAACGGTGTGTAATACAGTGCAGAACACCTGGGTCATGTAGAAATTAATGCCTCCACACTCAGTCTAGAGATTCTACTGCTGTTCTTACCATGGCAACTGGAGTCCATCCAGAACAGAGCGTGCTCTGCCTGCTGTTGGAGATCTCTCCTCCTGTGCAAACCTAACATCATTCAGGGATTGACATTAATGGCACTGGGCCACCAATCCATGGCAAATTAGCAGTTTTGGCTGCCCTTCATTGCTACCTGGTTGTTGGTCGGGCTACCACACTTTCTACCATTTATTTATTATGTTGGTTAAGCCACAAAGACCGCTGGCAAAGCCACATGTGGTAAAGTTGATCCGGTTCACATTTTGTTACAATTTCAACATTGTTTGGGTCAATCACATAGGTGCGCAATTTGGCAACCACTTTTCAAAATAACACACACACACACACACACACATAGTGTACAGACATGGCGTGTGGGTGTCCCGATATCTCAGGCTTCAGCACAGAAGCAGGAGCTCAGTTAGGATCAGTCCCACATACACTTCAAAGGATCAACGCAAAATATGCTAATCCAAAGCCTCTTCAGGAAAGTGAGCGCTGAGGAATAACTAATAGCGCGTTTCGCATCATTATCCCAGGAAACGGCTTTGGCAAACCGGCTGTTTTAACTCCGCCTCGCCCCCCCGCTCTCGTTTAAAACGAGACGGCTGTGAAGGCGCAGGGAAGCTGGCACGACAGAGCAGAAAAAAGATTGCCGCCTGAGACACAAAAATAAAACACACAGAGTCTTCACAGGTTGACCCCAGCCCCCGGCTGTATCAGATTGTTTTGACAAAATGCCAAGCTCAATTTACAGGGCCTACCTGACGTGTAATCGCCGTCGAGTACTTTGGGAAAGCAACTGCCCTGCTTCAGGGGGCGGACAACACTTCAGACGGGGGCGTTTGAACGGAGGGGGGGAGAAAGGGATTTAGTTACATCGTGGAACAGGAGCACAGGTGCTGGTTCACAACCAGGCTTGGTGTGGCGTCGAGGGTGCAGCTCCCCCAGGTTCTATTTGACTGGTGGGCTGTTTGGGGGAAGGGGGGGGGGGGGTGGGCTGTTTGGGGGAAGGGGGGGGGGGGGTCGCCCGCTGGGCTCCTCATCGCCTTTGTTGGCGAGCGTCTGACAGAAATGGACAGGGAGCGAATGTCGATTCGGGCGCTGCAGCGACTGTGACAGTCGCCGATGATCCGAACAGGGCTCAGCGCGACGCTCCCTGCGCGTGGGGGAGGAGCCGCGAGGGAGAGGCGGTCTAATAACTCCGCCTCGCTCCCACCACGAATGAGTCTTCCAAGCCCCCTGTTCACGTTAGCCTGGAACAAACCGCCGCCTGTTTTTTTTTTTTTTTTTTGCATCAGCCACAGAATAGGAACCCCGCCCTGCCAGCGAGGAGCCAGTTCCCCTGAACAACAACGCAGGGCGCTTCGTACGGCGAGTCACCCCTCCCGAGAGGACCAAAGCAACCTTCCCCTACAAGAGCAGCAAGCCAGGCAATGCTTCTTAAAAACACTTCAGATAAGAGACAGCACACGTGCAGCAGGCTACGTGTCAACTGACTTTCCCAGTTGCCCAAGAGCTGTTAGCACAGGACACAAACAAGAAGGGGCTCCGACCAAAAGGTTTTGCTGTGGGCCGCTGCAGTTATATTAAAGGACGAATGACCATTTGCAAGGCTTTCACTGCCGTTTTTGAAAAGAACTGGGAACCATTCGCAATTCTGTACGGTCAAACGTGGTAAAAGACAAAGCCGTTTCTTGGCTGTGGAGTGACGTGGCGTAGCCAGTCAAATCCAGATCCACTTCAATTCCTTACAATGCACCTTTCAGTTAAACTGAAAAGGATAAACTAATACCACAATTATTCAAACTGCAATCAAAACTGTAGCTACTTAATTCACTAGAATAGGCTACAGATGCTGATGTCATGAGCCACAAATGCAAATGGAAAAAAATTTTAAATACTTTTTTTTTTTTTTAAAGGCTGATATTTCAACACATTTTTCAAGCAGGCAGAGGGGTTATATACTGCCAGTGGCCTTTCCTCCAAAAAGCTGAAAAGACTGTCATCACTCCATACTGCAGACTCTGGGATGTACTTTAGGCTTGCAAAAGACGACCTGGGGGAACAAAGCAGGGAAAACTAGGCATGTGAAGAAAGGGTGTTAAACCAGTTCTACAGCCTCAAAGCTGGCAGAATGTAGGCTTTGCTCCAGACCAAGCCTGAAAATATTAATATTATTATCAATTTCAACTGTCCAACCCAAGCTTATCAAAATAACTACTGAAAATGAATGAGAGCCTGTGTGTGTGTGTGTGTGTGTGTGTGTGTGTGTGTGTGTGTGTGTGTGTGTGTGTGTGTGTGTGTGTGTGTGTGTGTGTGTGTGTGTGTGTGTGTGTGTGTGTGTGTGTGTGTGTGTGTGTGTGTGTGTGTGTGTGTGTGTGTGTGTGTGTGTGTGTTACCTAACTGACTTTGTTGTTAATCACAACCAGCTTCCAGCCCTTGGTTTGGCCGACTGCATCAGTGTGTTTCTGTGCAGTCTAGCCCATGACTGCTAAGGATCAAAACCTTATCAGAGCTGCTGCCTTTTCCTCTAATCTAATCTTCCTCAGGGAGACTCAGTCCAAACCATGGTCCAAACTCTTCTCTGCTGATGCCTTTCCAACTCCTTTCTTGATATGAAGGGCAGACACACAAAGCTTCAGCTCAGATTAGGGTTTCTTTCTCCGTTGAGCCAAAACAGAAGGTAGGAAACACAGGAAAGGGTCTATTTAAAGGCTAAGCATTCTAGTCGCCAAAACCGCCAAGGCTATTTACAGCTTATCACAAGGAAAAGCTTATTTACAGGGCAAGGAAGCATTGGCAAGGCTATGAAATGCCACCACCGTTCCATTTGGAAGTGAAGACACGACTGTCGATTGGTCCCCCCGGCTGGATTCATTCAGCAAAATGACATGCAGCAAGCGCATACCGCAGCGTAATGAGTCAGACATGGTCAGAAAGCAGCAGGGACATCACAGAATGAATGGTCAGCGATCGGCGGTATTTGGCGACTTTGAATGGCACCCAAAACAGTCACGTGGTGTCTCGTGAACACAGACGCCGGAGTGTGATGCCACTGGGTTTTGGAGAAACAAGCTTTCAAGATGGTCCTCAAGCTCAAACAAGAGTCCGCAGTGTCATGGGCCAAAACACCCGAGCTTCACTGCTATAAATGGGAGTATGCTGTGCCTATTACGCTAACCCAATCTCTTCCTCAATTTCTAATGAAAACACGGCTGCAACTTCACAACAAAAGAGAGCCATTCGGGGGTGGGTGCACATTCTTGGTACTGAATGGCTGAATAAAGAAAAAAATGAAGTGGGCCTATCTAGCCTCATTATTTTAACACTGCAACGGTTCTCTAAAGATTTTACATATTTAGCCTAAAACATTTCAACCATTCTTATAAATTTAAATATACAAATCACCACCAAAGACACAGAAAAAAAGATCCTTTGAGCAGAGGGCAGAATTAACCTACATACATATAAGCACAAATTTGTGCACAGGACACCTGTCAAAATGTATTACTCACTTAAGTAATTTATCATTTAGCCGAACACAGAGGAAAGCTCTTTTCTGTGAGAAAAAAGCAATAGCAAGCATTTGAAATCACAGCAAGTCAACAGCCCTTCCAGGGTAGATTTGGGCTAATACGTCTCACAAGGCACTTTAGTTGGGTTCTACTTTCTGAAATGAAAAAAAAACATGGTGCAAATAAATGCCAGCAGATACATTCTGTGAAATTGGAAAGAAAATAACCTAGAGAGGTTGATGTAATTATGCAATGCAAGGATAAATGGGCCGTGGTAGCCGCAACCAGAATGAAAAGGAGAATGTCGGGGGGCAGCCGTGTTCATTAGGACAGGAATATTGAACCAGACATCTCAAGCTTCCATTCACCTCTGGAGCCATTCGTCCCCGTCTACTGATTCCCCAAGAACAGACGGTCACATCACTCCCCCCCCCATGTTGAGCACTCTCTTCAATTGGTCTGTTGATACAGACCTGCGTAATCTCTACTTTGAAATAAGATGTTATCCTTGCATTATGCAGTTGGGATTCACTCATTTCAAACACCACACGTAAAAGGAATAGGCAACAACAAAATTTGTTGGAACACCTTGCTCTTCAAGCTTACCCAAAAACTAGAAAACATATAGACCCTGGTATTTGCAAAAAAAAACAAAAAACATGTTCTGGTCGTGATTTAACTGAGCCTTCCAGAGGAGTAATGTATGCAACTAGCCTAAACTACCACTTAAGTATATGTCAAAGATAAACAGTTGCTAATTGCATGTTTGAGATGCACTGCTTGGTGGAAACTTGCCTTGCACGCCTTCTAAAACCCTACCGTCCAAATTATTCTCACTTGCATTGACACAGCACGATTATGCCTTAGTTGAAATACAGTCCATAATCAAATGACAGTAGTTGTGGGCGGAAATCAGTGCAGTTCTTGTCCCTCTAATTTGATTTCCCTTTTTCCCTTTGTGATATGTATTGTTATTCACTGGATATTAAATCCCAATTTATAGGAACTGATGACAATCAGTTGAAATATTGAGCACCGCATTAAAGGCGCGTGTTTATGCATTCGGTGACATGAGTAAAATCAGGGATAAAAGAGTAACAAGGAACACTCGTACGATATGCTACCAGAAAAGAGGCTGTTTGCAGGTTAATAATCTCGGACAGCGGGGGCTATTTTTAATCATGACATTTGGCTGTATTATTTTATATGTTTGTTTGTGTGTTGTGGGTCTGCCGCACTGTCTGTATTTTTTATTTGTTGTTGCTGGTGGCTACAACTGAAGTTCCCAATCGGGAAAATAAGTTATTCTATTCTATTCTAATAAGGCAACTGTGCGGAGCAGCTTACGTCATTGTGAACAATTAAACCCAGCGCGTTCCGTGTCATTTGGCGAGATATTCCGATTGATATCAAATGACATGGTTAGTACAACGGCAAAGGGTAAATACTAAAGATTCATATATTGCAACTATCTAATGTTGTCCAACTACAATGTTCCTCAAATTCATCAGTGAACTGGGAACTGAGTGGATCCAACAATAGTTGACGTAAACCGTCTAAGTTAGCAGCTAGCTAATAACGTACAACACATAAGACAGTTGTCATGAAATATAGAAACAAAGCTAAGAAAATACCCTGCAGGCTAACCCTTAGCTATAGCTGGATAGCAAGTGCATGCTTTCACGTCAATTTTAACGGTACCCGTTTTTCAACCCTCTAAGTTAGTTAGCAAGCTAAACTGGCAAGTGATCCAACTAGTTATGCCTCTGACTAGCCACCTACTTTCTGCCTTGCTATATACATAGTGTTAGCGACGTAATTAGATTAAAAAATAAGTTGCCTTTGGTCAATGACGTGTGCTTTAACGTTAGGTAGCTAACGAGCTAATTCGCATTCAAATAGCTAGCTAGTGATACTAGAATGGTTGCTAGCCTGCTAACGTTTCGGATCGTGGTCTGTAAAACAGCACAAATTGTAGATCACGAGATCTCTTACCTGGATAAATGTTTCAAGATTTGCTTTTTAATAATCCCTGCCATGGCTGGCGACACCTTGTCAATGAGACCAGAAACAATTTTTCGGAGGATCCTCTATTCTACCACATTTTCCCCCGTCCAGCATCTTCCAAAAAAAAACAAAAAAAAAAACCCCTTAGTTTTCATCCAGCCAGGGCACTCAAGAGCGCCGGTCATTCAGTCCTCCACCGTCCCAGAAAGCACAGCGCTATTAAAGGTGGACACATACGAGTGAGTTTACTTTTGAGCCAAAATGGCACGTCTCAACAACGCGTCATGGCGGCATTCTAGCGCCACCCATTGAACATTTACAAAACAGCTAGAACAAATTAATTCGAACAAGTCATAATCCCTGCTTTTGAAAACCATCACAACTGTGGTTTTACAATGAAGTGTATTTATTTATATGTATTATACAGTATTAATCACACTGTTTTCAATAGCAATAATACGGATCATCCATCAGACCTGTATCAGATATGCTGTGTATCCTTCATAAGTTCATAATGGCTGAAAGGAACCCGTGAACACATGAGAAAACTATCTCCTCCTAAACAAAAGATTGTAGATTTAAGTCCTCAAAATTAAAAATCTGTTGATTCAGACAGTGATTCACTCATTTTGAGCAAATTTATTTACACAGGCCAGGTGAAAAAACACACACAGAGAAACTCAGCAATCCTATAAAAACATACTAACAAAAAACTAAATGATGTAATGTAAAGTCTGTGACATGAAGACAACTGGATAAGTACCATATTACAAACTTAGAGGTTCCACTTTTACATGCACCTCAACTTTTGCAAATAAATGTCCATCTTGTCCATTATTTATGAATTGTCCGAGAAAGAAATGGGAGCTCCATTCAACATCACTTAAAGTGACAAAATGAAGATACATTACAGAACAGAAGCATCTTATAGCTGCCAGACCCAAGACACTCATTTTACAATGATGTATTCTTCAATGTTCAAACATTTCAAAAAAACATGAAAAATGATTCAAATAATTTATCAGTCAGCACATTACACAAAAAAAAAAGCAGTACAAAATAAAAAATAACACACTTTAAAAACATGGCGCCTAACTTCAACTGATGCACATACAGCAACCAAAATGGGAGTGGAGAGAGGTGGTGTTCAACTGCGATCGGCGGGGGTTGCAGCAGCAGTCACGTCTCAGGAGTGCTGGACTTCTTCGCAAGAGGACGGGGGCGCCTACCGATCGGGCCGCACCATGCCCGGTCTGATGGGCACCATCATGGGCCGAGAAGGAGGGCGCATCATGTGCGGTCCTGGCATCATCTGCATGTGGCCTCCCATTGGCGGTCGCATACCTGGGACTGCGCGTCAGATAAACATATATTGTTGAGGCCAGAATCACGCAGCTATATACAAATACCTTTTCTCATTTCACAAAGAAAAGAAAAAAAAAAGTGCCACACAAGACATCTAAGAAGGCTAGAGGCCTTACTGTGGCCTTGATTAGAACATCCATGCAGTGAGGAATATGCACGCAGAAAATGAGTAGATGCTGCATTTCATCTCAAAAATGGTTAAAATTAAATTCAACATTCAGCAGTACGTATGTGAGTCCAGCCGCCAGCAAAAAAATAAATAAAAATTATGTTACATACGGATGCAAGACTGGAGGAGGAACACAAATGGCCCTCAACATATGTGAATGCTTGAGTTTCCCAGCTTTCCCAGCTTAAGAACACTCAAAAAGTATACTCAACTGGCATGCTCAATAGTAGGCAAGTACGCTGATTCGGATAGATGACATCACACGGTCGCAAAAGGTGTTACGGATACCCGACCCGACACACGACAACTACCCAAATAAGAAGGATGCTCACGCAGTTTCAAGAGTACATGGCTTCACAATGGAGAGGTTAAGATGCGAGACTTTTGAATCGGTAGCCACGTCCGTTACAAGTCATGATCCATAACAGTCAGCACAAAAGATGTTTTTTGTTTTTTTTTAAGTTGAGACCATCACGCACGCACGCACGCACGCACGCACACACGCACGCACACAATGACGTAGCCGTCGACAGGCATGCTTGCTCCTTTAACCCAGGGGCAGTCTTTTCGCTGGGGCAGTGTGGCTAAGCGTCGGGTGCTGGCTGTGCTCTACAATGCTTTTCTTCCAGAGCGGGAGGCCCGGGCACCAATTCTTCCCTACAGTAATCCCAGAGTGGGGTTCCTCTGAAAGCTGCACCCTACACCAAACAGATCATATCCAGGTAATGCCACAGAATGACGTTGGGACACAGTTAACAGGGGAACACCGTCATGCTAATGATACACAGCTGGGGAAAGCTGGCAAAGTAAAACTGACCTACAGCACGGAAATCCATAGTACAATTTGCATCAATTATGCTTAAATGTAATGCTTTGTGTGAGGTAGAACACCGTAAATTTCATTCCATTCCCAGACCTAAGGCAACAGATTCCACAAGGAGATCTACATTAAATAGTTGGCAACTCTAAACTGGGAGTACCATCACAATTAAATATTTACAATATATCCCCTTAGGGGTTTCAGTGTTCAAAACAAAAAAAAGTCTTGAATTTATGCATTCCATAATTTCTTCAACCACTGCCTTGAAAGGGCAAAGAGTAAACTTGCCACACAGCTCTGCTATACAACAGTGTCACAAGGCCAAGTCAAGCAAGAAAGCACAAAACGTGCAAAGTCTGTTTAAATTAAAGCTTTCTCCAGAGTCATATTTTATTTGCAACCTAATAAACCATAGCCAAGGATGTGCATCTTTCAGATGCAAAAGTGGACGATACTGAATTTACAAAAATTATGAACGCTTACGAGTTTGATTTATGAGCGTAACAGCTCATAGTTTTCAGTGTTTTAAGAAATAAATAAAACAAACAGAGAGGTAAAAACAAAGGGAAGGGAGAGTCAAGTGACCGCACAACAGCTGTGGCTGCTGCCGTTGGGGTGTGGAGGAGGTACTTGCCTGGCTCCAGGTGGAAGCGTGGGAAGATGCCACACTCTGGTCCGATTCGGATCAGCTGTTCTTTTCTAGCTTCTTAAAAAGACAACAAGAGCACCTCTGCCGGTCAATGTTTTTGCCTGACTGGTCTTGCACATATACGAGATAGTATAATATAAATCTGCATTACCAGTATAACAATTTTAATGTCACGTTGTATTAAATGACAAAACGGCACATATGTCTAAAACAAATGTGACTGCTAAATACAAAGAGAAACTAGAATGGCACTCGGAGAGATGCTACACCTGTGCGTGTGCTAATCTCGACCCTGAACGTAATATGCATGGGGCTAAAACTTTGATCTTGCACTGTGAAGGCAGGCATTGACAGATTGGGGAAAAAAATTCAAGAGCCCAACTGTCAACATTTCCACAAAGTTTCATCACAATCGGAGTAGAATTGTTAGTTATGGATGATAGGGACACAAAAACACACACACACACACACACACACACACACAGACAGGAGCGAAAACAATACCCAGAGATGAAAAAAAAAGTAAAAAAGTAATTAAAACTCACTAGCTTGCTTCCGCTATGAAAACATCTGAAACTGAAAATTGGTGAGGGGTTGAGACCAGTGTGAAACAAATGCAATAATTAAGACAGAGTTTGGAAATCTCACCTGGTCCACCGGGCATCATCCCAGGTGGAGGCGGGCCCATCATAGGCATCATGGGAGGACCACCCATAGGGGGCGCTGGTAGCATTCCTGGGCGCGGTGGACCACCTGTGGGGAAACGGAAGCCCGTACTTAAACTCACAACTTGGCATCAAACATGCAACTTCCTATCCTTTGTATAGACTGACTAAAACCAAGTCAAGTGAATATATTTGAAGCCATCAAAAAGATGGGATTGCATACAAAAACATGAACAGGTACATTTACATTACTTATTAATGTGTCGAAAAGTTTAATCATCCTTCATCCACTTGCGTCAACACAGCAGAAAACTCGGGCATGTTCTATGGGTAAAAAACATTCAACTTTTTGGGTTAGACAATTTTACTGCCCACTTTTCCATTTCATTGGAAATTTGCATCCAACCACTAATACGTCAGGAGCTTCCTGACAGTGCTTGATATGTACCATTAAGTGCTTCAAATTCTTCAGGTGAACTCCCAGCTCCACTGCACCCCACTTACTTATGTTTGGCGGAGGGGGTATCATGGCTCCTCCTGGGGGTGGGGCTCCAGGGAAGGGTGTGGGTGGGATCTTTCCCTGCTGAAAAGCAGCAGCTAGAAAAAAAATAAAAATAAACATTGAAATTTCTCTTCAACGTAATCTTATCCTACAACAAAACGTGTGTTTTATGCATGACTAACAGATGCGGCTGGGTAAATTGTAACAACAGAATGAGCAAATGAAGAGCGGTTGGCTTGCGTGCTCCGTGATCACTTACTGGTTTTATCAATGAGGCTCTGTGCTTGCTCTTCCATCCATTTCTGGTAGTAGTCTTTCACATTCTCCTTGTGCTTGCGTCCACTACAGTGCGTTTTTCTCACGGAAGGCTGCCGACAAGCACGTTTACAGATTGAATCCAGCTGAACCAACCACTAAGCAAAGACTAAATAGCTCAACAGAAGTTTTTTTTTCGGTTGGATATGATCTGTTTGGTGTAGGGTGCAGCTTTCTATTGTGTTCACTAACGTTAGACCTCGTCTAAATAGCAAAGACGCCGTCCAAGCGCTTGACACATGCAGCGCCTTTAAGTGATGTTTCCCGAAGTAATTAAACACCACACTGAGGCAGTCGCAAATTGTTCCTTTTCATGGTCGCTAGAATCACTAAGATGTGACAATTAAACTAAAAATAAAATTACGTAAATTTCATAATAAACACGACAACCCTATCTGGATAACAGTTTACAATAACACTTTGCTATATTCACATTTGTTCATATTCCAATAACTGTTGGAGATCCCTGTAAGACCTAACGTTATTTTCGCCCCATACTTACCGAATCATGAGTTAAGTAGGTGTCACAGTAATCACAATAAAACCTGGAGAAATTAAAAAGGCACTGTTAGCTAAGCATGTCAAGATCGTGAATAATTACCGTCCATCCAGTCTATTTTTCACATGTGCCGGTAGATAGCTGGCTAGCTGTAGCAAACACATCAGTAACGTTTATTTAGTCATCTTATTTAGCATTAGCTTGTAAGTAAGCTAAACACCAAGTTAAATATAGTCATTGTGGCAAGCTTTGAGGTTTGAACCTCGACGAGTTTTCTTGTTGTATGTAGCTAACGTTAGTTAGGAGACGACTGATAAAATCATGCTAACTAGCGTTAGCTGTTTGAATGGACTGCTTGCTCGTGTATTCAGATAACACGTGCACAGCTTTTCCAACTAAAACACAGATGTGACGTCTTATATGTTGCCTCAGTTATTGCTCATCGTATACTGAAGAAAACTGATTTAAAAGAGCACTTTTAACGGCATTACAAACACTTACTTCGGCATCTCCACACACCGTTTGCTAGTTGGTACACCGTAGCTCAGCTCTTTCCTACATAAACGGATGTGACGTTTTTTGTAATTGCCAGACTGGGGCCGTGGTCCGAATCAGCATACTTGCTGATTTTTGTTTTTGCTGATAATAATATGGTGGCATACTGTATGCCACTAAAACAGTATTTAGTAAGCAGTATAACAGTATGCTAGTACACAGCAAACGGGACGCCGAGTAGATAGGGCTCTGATTCGGACACAGCCTGGGAGATTTTACCCTAAATGTAGGGAACTTTTTTTATGACATTTTATCTGAGGATATTCCGTAGTGGTATTACATTGCACATCATGTACACTGGATAGTGTATTTTAGAGTTAAAGAACATCCAACATTTATGGGGGGCCCAGTGTACCACCTTCTCAAATGGGCCAAAATTAATCAGCAAATAAAGATTATATATGTAGAAGGGGGGACAAATTAAAAGGAAAAACCCCTACAGTGAGGGGGTCCAGTCGGTGGCTATGTTATGCTGTGGGGGGCATTTTTCCTGGCATAGTTTGGGGTCCACCTGTCCCGTTAGAAGGAAGGGTCACTACAAATCAATACAAAGATATTCTGAGTGATCACCTTTATCCTATGATGAAACATTTCTATCCTGATGTGAGTGGTCTCTTCCAGGATGACAATGCCCCCCATCCACAGGGCATGAGGGGTCACTGAATGGTTTGATGAGTATTCAAATGATGTGAATCATATGCTATGGACTTCGCAGTCACCAGATCTCAACCCAGTTGAACACCTATGGGAGATTTTGGACCCGACATGGGAGACAGCACTCTCCACCACCATCATCAAAACACCAAATGAGGGAATATCATTTGGAAGAATGGTGACCATCCCTCCAGTAGAGTTCCAGAGATTAGAATCTATGCTAGACTAGAGGTAGAATCTATGACAAGGCGCATTGAAGCTGTAATGGCGGCTTGTGGTGGCCCAACACCTTACTAAGACACTTTAATGTTGGTTTTTCCTTTAATTGGTCCCACCTTCTGTATATATACATACATATAATTTATTTAGTATTTTTTTGTTACATTTCATATTTTGCTCACAAATCACAGTTTATTATGTTATTTTCAACCATTGTTTTAACATATACTGTATATTGCTCCATCAATTTTCCTATTTTACAATTCTCCTATTTTCTTCCTCCAACATAATTGAGAAGGTGGCACACTTAGACCACAATAGTATAATGAGAAAGGCGTCGGTGTTGGAGGAAGATAATAGGAAATAGACGAAGGGAAATTCTAAATCGGAGAATAGGAAATCAGATAAAGAAATATATATACATGTGAGTGAAAACAGTGGTGAATTTAAATATTTATTTAAATAAATATAAAAATAAAGGAATAAATCTGAGATTTGTGAGCAAAATACTAAATATAACAAAATATGTAGCTGGAATATATTGCAAAAAGTATTGAGTGCAAATTATTATTAACAAATTATTATATTTACATTATATAATGCCGTCATTCAACTTCATTTAGAGTGTCCAGTTCTGGGAACCTCTCTAATATAAAGATCTACAAAAAGTTGCAACTAAATTGACTCTGGGTGTGTGATTTAAGTTAAGAGGAAATACTTAAGACACTTAATTTGTTCAGGCTCAGCAAAATGAAATGAAGCTGGAATTTGATTGAGGTTTTACATTCTTAAACTGGATAAAAGATGACCAACATTACTTCAGGTTGAGTCATCAAATATATGTCCCCTTATATTATCTATTTCTGTCATATTAAGACAAAACAATCTCAATGTAATATTTTGAAAAGTACTTAACAGGTACAGGAGGGAGAGAGAGAGAGAGAGAGAGAGAGAGAGAGAGGAGAGAGAGAGAGGAGAGAGAGAGAGAGAGAGAGAGAGAGAGAGAGAGAGAGAGAGAGAGAGAGAGAGAGAGAGAGAGAGAGAGAGAGAGAGAGATAGAGAGAGAGAGAGAGGTGTGTGTGTGTGTGTGTGTGTGTGTGTGTATACATACCAGTTCAAAAGAACATAAACATCACAGACAATGCCAAAGGGTAGACATAAGAAATTCAATGAATGACCTGGAGTAGCTCAGTCTGCTGTATACTGACACGCCATTTCCATTCTTGAACTTAGCAAAGAACAACATTCAAGGACAGAATAAATCCAGTGATAAATCGTGTGTACAGTCAGCATGCTAGGTTCGATGGCAGATGGAAAAATGTGATTGTCTTCAGTCACTGTACTAATGTAAATCATTTCATTTAGAAATTGTAATGTAATGCAATGGCAACAATATTATATAATGAATTATCTACGAGATTTTAAAAAATAATCTTTTTTGAGTGTATGGCTTCTGGTAAAAAATAAAAAATACAAATAAATAAATACTGTCTTTTGATAATAGCAACAGATGACGCAATCGTGACCACCCACATCACCGCCGTTAGCGACGTTCGTTGTTTACTGACGTCAGACGTTGCCGGAGGCCCGTCCCCAGCCATGCGCATTGGAGTTGTTGTTGGGATGGTTGTTATGACTGGCCGAGGCCTCGGACTAAATTAGGAGAGAAAGCCCGTCGCCACTCCGGCACACCCGCCATGGAGGGCATGGACCTGGACTTGGACCCGGAGCTAATGCAGAAATTCAGCTGTATGGGCACTACGGACAAAGATGTCCTCATATCCGAGTTTCAGAGACTTCTTGGGTTCCAACTTAACCCTGCCGGCTGCGCCTTCTTCCTGGACATGACCAACTGGTGAGCCCGAGGATATGGCCTGTCTGCGCAGCATGCTAGCTAAGGAATTAGCTAACTCGCCTGCTAGCCAGATATGACACCGAAGTTAATTACATTTCACATCAGCTCCCCCCTTCTCTTTTGTCTATAATGCCCGTCTCTATTGTATATCGCTAGGGTAGTCCAAAAATACAAAGAAATACAGGAACGTGTGTCACCAGCCACCTTGCTAGTTGTAAATGGGACGTTTGCCAAAATTGTAGCTAACGATACGATACTGGCTGTTAGAAAATGGGGGTGGGCATTTCCTTATCATAATGAGTCAATTTAACTTCTAGTTACAGGCTTGACTGGTTGCAAAACTTTTGCCCTCATTTCTTCCAGTTAGCCCTCTGTGGAACGTAACTAGCGACACAGAACTTGCATCGATTGAGGAAATTGAAATCGCGATGGTCGCGATGCGCAATGACGTAACGTTAACATGTCTACTCTACACGATTCATTGCATTTCAAATCGAAAGGCTTTCAATTGTGCCGTTTAAGACACACCAAAATACTGTTACGTCAATCCCTAACGTTAATTCAGCCGTTTCGATTATTTTAGGTTTATTTTGTTGCTTACTTTAAAGTTAAACGGAACAAAGTTAAGTTAATGCACGACCACTTCACACTCTCATCAAAGCTTGTTCCGTAGCACGATAGCTAGCTAACGTAGTGGTAGGTTACGCAACAGTGACAATGGATTTTAACACCCAGTATAACTTCTTATAACGTTACATTCGTTGCTTGCAAACAGTTTCAATTATTCCTAATGTGAATTTACTTGCCGTGTTTGATAAAATGCTAAATTGGCTAGCTAGCTGATTTATTGTTGAACAATGACATGTTAGCTAACCTTTGGAGTCGTCTACAAATGAAACAGACGTTAGAGGTTTGTTAACAAACAGTTAATATTGCCAATCGCGTGATAAAATATTTGACAAGATTGTACAGGGATAAGAGGAAAGGTGGCAAACTGATGTCCGTGATTGAATATAATGGTGGGGGGAAACTAGGATTGCATAATCGTGTATCACTTGCCTGACACACCAGACGGTCGGGTAAATTAACGTTACGTTATACTATATTACTAGTCAACTCAGTAATTTCGGTTGCTGATGAAATTGTTACAGCGAACAAAAAGAGGAGGATGTGGTAGGCTAGTATTGAAATATTCTCCTACTAAAAATCGTAATGAAAAACACTTAAAAAGAAAAATAAATAATTATAATGTATCGGGCCCACACTTCCATAGATTTTGTAGGGAGATCATCTACCTATATGAATGTCTGGTTTCACCTCCAGGGGGCGACTATACGCGCTGAAACTGGTCCTATGCTACTGCTGCGTTTCAATCTTACAAAATCATTGGAAGGATATATATATCATTGATAACTTTGAAATGTGGGCCTACTTATTTTTCCTTTCTAATTCCTAAACAGTTATGTGGATACAATGCTTCCACATGATTGTGTAGTTTGACATAGATTTGCGTACATGCAGTTATTGGTACATTAGCGTGAACTGTAAAGATAACAAGGCTGCCTAGTACCTAGCTATAACTGAGCTATATCGGCTAAAGATGATATAAGTAACGTTTCTTTTTTCATTTAAGGCCCAGAAGTACGTTGAAAATGTATATTTATTAGATTATTTTGATACACAAATTAAAATAATATTAGTTGTTGGAGGTTCTCTATCATCGCTTATGAGATAAAAAGAACTGAAAGCCACAAAAATAACTATCCACTATCCAGACATTGCAGACATAAAGGGGTAATGACCAGAAAATTTAGCCTAACAGCTTGGTTTGGCTCATTAAGTGTAATCAGGCAACTGAAGCTGGAGAGGGTGACAGTACAGGCTACTAAAATCATAGGGAAACGACAAAAACCCCAAAAAAACGACAAAAAAAAAGGACTTTTATTTTGCGCGGTCGTCCTAAACTGAACCTCCCCATGTTGTCCGCAGTTACAGTTTAACTGTTTATTGGTAGCAGTGTTGCCAAGTCTGTATTAAGCTTGGAAAAATAGTGATGATTGTTTTTTTTTAAGCTTCTTTTAAAAATGTGGTTGCTTGTTAGGGATAATGTAATTTTATAGCCTATACATTTGTGGGACTATTTTCCCCTTTGCATTTTTCCCCTCTGCTCCCTATACATTGTCCAACCCCAAGTCAGTATCACCTGCTATTAGGGGTAATTTGTCTCCCTCCTGTGGATCCCTACTTGAATCCAGTCTACATAATAGTTTATGTCCTAATCCTATCATCTTATGTATTGATGAAAGAATCACACCATTCTCCATTTTCCTGGCTACACTACTGATTGAAAATACGGTAACAGGTAACATTGGACATGTTTTTTTTTAAAACATGGTTGCCTATGGAGAAACCTGTACAGCACATTGCATGGCAAGGCTTAGTTACCAGACAAAGCCATAATGAAGTTGTTTCATGACGGAAACTGAAGGAATTCAGACGTACAACAACCTGCAGCAGTCATCCCTGGTTATAGAGTACTCGTGTAAACAGTCAACAGGCTGCACTTTGTATCAAAATGTCTTTGACTGACATTGGAGAAAAAGGGAGTGACTTTTATTTCAGGAGTTCCAGAAACTTCTATGAATACCAGTGGCATTACAGTCCTTGGAAGTCGCTCTGTTTTATTCTCTAAGGCCCCGTTCACATTACAGCTAAATACGGTTGTCGCTCCTCATTTTAGTGCTTAATCCGGTCAAGTTCACACTTAGTACGGTTATGAATGAGAGCGACTAGTAGTAACAGGTCCTGTTCGGAGGTCCTACGTCTTGCACTAGGGAGCATTGCTGTATTTCCACCAAGCACATTTATCTGAATGATAAAGTTATTTAAATACATGAGAAATGGTTGCATTGCTGAAGACTGATGATATGTTTGCAGTCTGATGTGACAGCTTTGAGAAACAACCATAAATTAAGCATCAGGTAAATTAAGCATCAGTCACTTCTGAAGATGTGCAAATAAGTACAAAAAAGCATAAAGCAGATTAGTCTTATAGTTAAACTGCTTTCATATTTTCCCTCCTTTTATCATAACAGCAGTGAAATGTTTGGGTTCTACATTAGGGAATGCACCTCCAACCTTCCCTTCCTCCCTTGTTTCTCACTCTTTCTCTCACTCCCTTCTCTCTCACCCTCAAAGGAACCTGCAGGCAGCCATTGGGGCCTACTACGACTTTGAAAGCCCCAACATCAATGCGCCGTCAATGTCTTTCGTGGAGGATGTGACGATCGGGGAGGGGGGAGTCTGTGCCTCCAGACACGCCATTCACGAAAACCTGGAGGATACAAAACACAGGTTTGTGCAGTCCAAATTGGGGCCTATCAACTGAGGCGCAGATGTAATAACTACTGTTGCAGGGCTCCTCAGCCACGGTCCTGGACAACTGGGGCTGTCCTCTTGTGTCCCTATCAACCCAAGCACCAAGCCTTCTCACGCAGTACATTTACATTTACATTTAGGCGTTTAGCAGATGCTGTTATCCAGAGCAACTTGCAAATATATCGGCAACAAAGAGCTAATGCCAACTCCTTAGGGTAACGACTGGTTGTAGTCGTTAATACAACTTATATAATATCACTTATTTGAAAGTAACTGCATAATCATATAATATAGAATAGAATAACTTTTATTTTTCTGTGACGGAACTTCAGCTGTAGTTGCCAGCAATAAAAGAAGACATAGACAGTGGGGCAGACCCACAAAACACAAGCAAACATGTTAAATAAAGGCATTCAATTGAATCAGATGTTTCACATTTAAGTGAAGGTATGAGTGGATTGGAATACATTATGATTATGATTAAAATGACTATTAGTAGTATTATGACCATAATTATAGTAAATCAATTAATTATTAATTATAATGAAAAATTGAACATCAAAGGCAATAACAGTTCCTCATCTGCAGTCTAACAGCTGTAGGGACAAAGCTGTTTCAGGCTATTTTGGCTTTAAGGGGCAAGGACCTTAATCTTCGACCTGATGGAAGAGTTTCAAAGAGAGAGTTCAGGGATGTGATGGAAGGGCCATAATCCTCTTTCCTTTTTTAATTGTACGCTCCTCATGCAGGTGTTTCAGGGGTTTTTGTCGTTTCCCTATGATTTTAGTAGCCCGTACTGTCACCCTCTCCATCTTCAGCTGCCTGACTTCACTTAATGAGCCAAACCAAGCTGTTAGGCTAAAGGTCAGCACTGATTCAAGGAAGCAGGTGTAAAATGCTTGCCGTACTGACTGGCTCACGTCCAAGTTTCCGAAGAAAGTACAGCTTTGACTGACACTTTGCATGCACTCGATGACAGTTTGCCTCAAAGGTCAGTTTATTATCTATGATGGTACCCAGATATCTGTCCCGGATCGTTCTGCTTAGTAGAAATCGCTGAGAGGATCTTTATTCCTTTCCAGGCATCTCTCAGCTGCCCCCCTTGAAACAGATTTTCCACCTTCTCCTTATCGGCTCTTTTTCCATCCTTAATTTGTCTATTCAGCCTGGCTTGAATCAATTTTGACTCAACTCTGTCTCCTGATTGGAAGGCTCTCTTTTTCTCAGTTAATGTTGTTTTAAGCTCATTTGTTGTCCAGGCCTTATTGTTTGAGAACACTGTCACTTTCTTAGATGGAACAATAGTTTCCTCACAAAAAATCATATAGCCAGTCACTGCCTACATACCATAAAGTTAAGTGCCATATGTGTGTGAGAAGGAGGCTGAGAATGAAGTGTTTCAAGTAGCAAATGGGTTTATATTTTCACCTTGAAAGAAGGAGCTGAACTTCCCAGGAGAGTTTATTAATACCAACTGTGTTCTAAAGAAGGACCAACAAAGGGTGTATTTGGCATATCCACAAAAACCTTGGTTAATTTCTACCAGTGCACCATTGAAAGCATCCTTACCGGAGGGTTAACAATGTGGTTCTGTAACCTAACTGTAGAAGATTTGAACCGGCTCAACATAATTGTTAACCTGTCCTGGCTTCCAGAATAATAGGTAGTGAACTACCACAGCTTTCAGATATCTATTCCATCCGCTGCAGGAAGAGGGCACAATGCATCATTATTTACATTATTACCATATGGGAAGCGCTATTGTGGTATCAGGGCACATACCACTCATTTCAGTTTTTATCCGCAGGCAGTAAGACACATCAATACGATGTGAGAAGGCACTAGCCTACTGTTCTTTGTTGATAGGTGTACATCGACCGGATTGTTAATTGTTTGGTTAGGTTGAGAATGCATTTTATTTCTTATGGTGTACAACTCAGCATATTGTTTCTTATATTGTTTGTATATGTTTGTGTATGTTGTACATTCTGTTTGTATATGTTTGTGTATGTTGTACATTCTGTTTGTACATGTAGTATGTTGTCCCAAATAGTAGCAAGGGCACAAGTGTTTCATTGCATTGAAATGCACTGGCTGTAGTTTTTAATGCATATGACAATAAAATAAATGATTACTACTAATTTATAAACGGAGCTGATAAAGTTTCCGACCTGCAGCGCTCCAGGATCAGGAATGTGTGGTCCTGCCCTCTTAGGTGCAATTAATTTAGCAGCTTGGCTGATCTCAGAGAGGGCTTGAATATGCAAGCCCAAGGCTAATGAGCACGGCCAAGCTTGTTGTTAAGCAGATTTGGCAGCAAAGATCATTAACTTGATTAGCCTTTCCATGTTATTTTTAAACGCGTTGCATATGAAGGCCTATTAAGCCTGTGTCGAGCTCATATTGCATAGTGCCCAGGTTAAAGCATAAGTATGAATGTAATATGTATGGTCAATAATAAGTGCCTGCCTATTCTGGTGAAACATAAATGTCACACATCAGATAACACTACCCTTATGTTTCTTGACATGATTAAAGATGTCACCAGGATTCCTTTTTTCAATGTGCACCCTAAATGCTAGACAACCAGGCATAGGGACCAAAAATCCTATTAATTTTTAGCAAGTATTACCTGTCAGGGTTTGATAGAAATACTTATAAAAAATATATAATACATAAATTCACATTTTGTCCTTTTATATTTGTAAGTGTCCTTATGCTTTATTGAATAACATGCAGCGAGTCATTGAAAGCTGTGGAGAATGAGGGGTTTGTGCATAGAATACTACTTCCAGATAAACCGCCCTTTATTTCACACAGCCGGGCATCCCTGAGAGCACTCCTGATGAATGGTGTTGATTATATCCAGTTGGTTGTGGGAAAGCATGGCTCATTAGATTGCCTGTTTGTAGCAAATACAAAAACACACCTCAATGCTGCATCCACACTCATAAAATTGGGCCTGTCAGATACCAACCTCAAAACATATCTGAAGCAGGTCGTTGTGGATCAAGAGACTTTAATTCTGCATTAATGAATGTACGCCAAGCAGTCACAGTGTAGAACATGCAAATACACTGAATGTACACTGTCTGTGGTCTAAGAGTGTTCCTAGCATGGCCTAAGAGTGTTCCTAGCCTGGCCTAAGAGTGTTCCTAGCCTGGCCTAAGAGTGTTCCTAGCCTGGTCTAAGAGTGTTCCTAGCCTGGTCTAAGAGTGTTCCTAGCCTGGTCTAAGAGTGTTCCTAGCCTGGCCTAAGAGTGTTCCTAGCCTGGCCTAAGAGTGTTCCTAGCCTGGCCTAAGAGTGTTCCTAGCCTGGTCTAAGAGTGTTAGACCACAGACGGTGTACATCATTATCATTATTACTTATAAGTTATGTTCTTTCACATTGTAAGAATGGATTACAAGTGTCTGCTAAATCAGTGTAATATAACAACATTATGTACAGTGTCCTCCACTATTATTGGCACCCCTGGTAAAGATGAGTTAAAAGGGTTATAAAAAATTCACCGTTTGGTGAATTAGCTTAATGTCACACTGAAAAAATGAGAAAAATCCAACCTTTAATTGAAGTAAATTTATTATGGGAATAATTATGAGAATAATTATTTTTAACAAAACCATATGTACCACAATTATTGGCACCCCTGCATTTATATATAGAATAAAGTAATCATTTTAAATATTTGGTCGCATATCCTTTACATGCCATGACTTCCTGATGTCTGTGACCCAACAACATCAAAAGACTCTTGATATCTTCTTTTCTGGTACTCTTCAAGCCTTAAACCATCACTCTCCTGCCAGAAATACAGTAGATATGGATGGATAACTTGAAGGGTTTCTTCTCCTAGCTTATTTTTCCATAGAGTTCAATAGGAAAATTTGCCAGGAGAGACAACCCTTAAAGTGATCCATCCATATCTACTGCATATCTGGCAGCAGAGTGATGGTTTGAGGCTCGTTTGATACTTCATACCCTTGATGACTTACAGCCATTTTACCAACCATGTATTCCATACTGTTCCAGCATAATTTACAGCTAAATCAGCGGGTTGGAGAATGCGTTTGCGGACCATGGAGGGGGAGATAAAAGTTTTCTTTGTGATTGGAGATAAAGAAAAAGTTACTTTTTCTTGCCGCAGATTTCTGTGGTCGTTCATCTGTGATATCTGTGTGTCTCCAAACACGCCTCTCCTAAAAAAAAACATCCCGTTACTGACTACTTTTTATGTTGTGGCGGCCGTGCTGATATTGTGGTGGCGCGCCACAGATGAGTCAGTGTTGGGGAAGCACTAACGTATCTTTATGTTCTTTACAGGGGCGGAGTCCTGGCCTCCGGGGGTGTGTTTGAAGTATGTGGGCGGAGACCAGTTTGGTCATGTGAACATGGTGATGGTGCGCTCTCTGGACCCCCAGGAGGTGGCGGACGTCAGCGTGCAGATGCGCAGCCCGGTGGCCCCCGGCATGTACCAGGGCCAGTGGCGGATGTGCACGGCTACCGGACTCTTCTTCGGGGGTAAGAGACCGATGCTGCCTGTTACAACGCTCTCCTCATGGGCGGGTCATACTTCAAGGTGCAGTCCCTGCACCTTGGGGGCGCTCCTGTAAGCTTGTCTTTTATGGGGGGGGGGGAGGGGGGGTTACCTTGCTTCTGGACCAGGCATAAGGGAGGTCATTTCTCATTGTATATTTAGAATGACAGTTAGAAACAGGACCCATTTTAGAATTGGAAAGATTGGATATGCATTGTATTTTTATGAAGTCCTAAAGCTGAGAATTCTGTACTACGTCAAAAAATTACGCATTGCATTATGTATCGCAGAATTGCTGGAGGTTAAATGTAAAATTGTGGTGTCGTGGTATGTATCCCTAGCTCAGGATAAGGTTTTTTATAATTCTGTGCATATTTTGCAGAGGTTTTCCTGGCAGTTTGAGCTGAGGTTTTAAAGTCCAGAACATAAGTGTAGTCTTACCATCGCATATCATGTCTGCTGAACTACCCGGTTATTCATTTGCCTTTCGCTGTGTAATCACAGCAACCTGAAACATCTGTGTATCTCCAGGACCAGGGTTGCCAGTCCTTGCCTATGACTCAATTATTCTGGACCTTTTATGCCAGGTCTTGGTCTCTGTCTGAGGCAGTGCGAAGCATTGATCAGGGAGAATTCTGATGAAGGCTAAATTAAGTGTAAATTCACCCCCCCCCCCCCCCGCAGACGTCATCTGGGTGATCCTGAGCGTGGAGGTGGGCGGTCTCCTGGGCGTCACGCAGCAGCTGTCCTCCTTCGAGACGGAGTTCAACACCCAGCCGCACCGCAGCGTGGAGGACGACTTCAACCCCTTCGCCTCGCCGCAGAAGAACAAGCACGCGGCCGGCGACGACAGCCTGAACGACCCGGGGGGGCCCTGGGAGAGCCAGCAGGATCAGAACGGACTGTCACACAACTCTGTAAATATAGCACCAAATGGTCTCCAAAGCAACCTATCAGTAGTGACTTATAGCCAGGTATGTACAGCGCTGGGGCAGAGGGCCTTGGAGCAGGAGCAGGTCCTCTCCGGGGATGCTACGTAGCTTCGCTGTGTGTGTGTGTGTGCGTGTGTCCGTATGTGCGCGTGTGCGCGCGTGCAAGCGTGCATGTAAGTGTGCGGGGGAGTTGCCATTTGTTGATACGCCTCACCGTTGGTAGGGAAGATTTCATAAATGCATTATGAGCTGATTTTCAGTAGTGCTGGTATAATGACAATCCATGAAACCCAAACTGGGCGAAGCTATCATGTGCCATCTATGTGTGTACTGATGTGACTGGCCGCTCATACAGTGATTCACAGATCACTGTAGCCCCACCTATTGTCAGGTACGGTTAAACTGGGGCTACAGTGTAACGCAGTGTGTGTATGGTTATGACGGGCATGTGTTAAATACACTGCCTGGCCACAAAACAGTCGCACATTCTAATATTTCGTTGGACCACCTTTAGCTTTCATTATGGCGCGCATTCGTCGTGGCATTGTTTCGACAACCTTATGCAACGTCACAACATTTATTTCCGTCCAGAGCATTAATGTTTGGCCGAGATCTTGTATTGACGACGGGAGAGTCGAACCGCTCCGTAAAGTCTTCTCCAGCACATCCCAAAGACTTTCAATGGGGTTAAGGTCAGGACTCTGGTGGCCAATTCATGTGTGAAAATGATTCCTCATGCTCCCTGAACCACTCTTTCACAATTTGAGCCCAATGAATCTTGGCATTGTCGTCCTGGAATATGCCCATTGACGGGATAACCTGGTCATTCAGTACATTCAGGTACTCAGCTGACTTCATTTTATTGCTTCGTAACGTTGCTGAGCCTAGACCTGACCAATTGAAGCAACCCCAGATCATAACACTGCCTCCAGAGGCTTGTACTGTGGGCACTATGCATGACGGGTGCAACGGCGACTTTTTTTTTGGCCAGGCAGCGTACAGACAATTAAACAGAAGGAACTTTATAAGAGCCACACAAAGCTTAAATATTGTATGAATACCACGAACATATGGAACCACATGGTGCGGTTTCACCCAGAGATAGAGGAAAAACAACATCCTGTTCTCACCAGCAAGTTAGATCAACTCTAGATCAAGTTCTTGGAAAACGTCCACCCAACATCCCGAAAGTGGAAAGATTTGCGCCTGTACAACGTCGTAGAAAACTGGAATGAATAATAATCATCAACGAGGTTGAAAAAAATCTGTCAGACAGTCACTGTCTATTTTTACCAGTCATTAAGTTTGTTTTAATGTTTACCCATTTTATATAGTTTGCGTTGCATTTCTGGATGTATGTTGGTATTATAGCATTTTAATTCCAACGAATATAGGCCCAAGTCTATTCATAATGAGCCTACTGTTTTCTTGCACTGTCCTTGCTCAGCCAGTGTTGCAAATAAAATTGGGGGCGATCAATTGCCTTTAAAATGCAGAACATGTTTATTAAAAAAAAGATTTAACTCCATGCCCTTGCTCTAACAAAACGGATTACATTTGTGACATGATGGCGAGATGCAACTCCGATAACTAGAAGAATCTAAGCTAGAATTAATTGGAAGTAAGATCTTTGTCGATGTGTCTATAACATTAGGGTATCAATCCAAATTGGCTTCAATACTGAAAATTGAATGCAACAGAAATAGTATTTTGGGAAGAAATCTTTCTTACCAGTTATTGGATAGAAGGCTGCTTTCCATATTATTAAGTTATGCAGAGGTTTACAATGGACTGATTTTTGCATTACAGAAATGCTAGGACAGTTTTCTTTTCAATTTCATGTTGGATACATTTGTTTTGATTCATGTCTACACAATAGAAAAGAATGTAGTCTATTGTAAGTGAATTCAGTTGTACTATTTTTCTTTAAATCATTAAGTATAACTGTTTAATGTTTTTGGAGGTATTATGAAGTCAAGTTGCAGAAAAAAAATAGTGAACCATCAAATTCACTAGAAAATTTTGATGCATTGAGAATCGTTTAATCATCAAATTGCAGCCCCAATAGTTGGAATCGAATTGTGATGATTCCCACCCCTAATAATCAATAATTATCATAAACAGTTATATATGCTATCATACGCACAAAAAGGGTGTAATGGGAGATTGCAGCCATTGGCCCACTATAGTCTAAACCAGTGGTTCTCAACCCTGGTCCTGGGGACCCCCTGTGTATGCTGGTTTTCGTTCCAACCACAATTGCAATACTTGAATTTTAACAAGCTGTTAATTTTTCTTAATTAGGTGTTTTTAATGTTTAGAGGGATTATTTACATTCTTAAGCCACATTATATTAGTAATAGCTATGCATGCCATGAAGAATACAAGTCCAATATTCACATTGTGCTGTATTGTAAACAATTAAAAGGAGGTAAAAAATGTTTTAACTGATCAAATTAAAGACTGAGGTGAATCAATTGGCTCATAATTGGTGAAATTATGGACACATGGCCACTAAAACTAACCGTTTGGTAAATAATGAAGAATTCAAAGACAAAGCAAATGATAACGAGCCAAACCTGCATTGTGTTAACAAGTTTAAGGAAAAAATTATGAAGGAACTTAAACTTGTGTTCAATTACCTAATTAGGAGCCTATTCACCTGAGTTCTTACCTCTTCTTTGTAATTGTTTGCAATATAACACAATAAGCATAACGAACATGGGATTTTTTTTCTTCAAAGCATGCATAGCTATTGCTAACATAATGTGGCTTAAGAGAGTAAAGAGTTTAAAGTGTTCTCTCTATACAATAAAAACACCTAATTAAAAAAAAAAAACAGCTTGTTAAAATTCTGGTATTGCAATTGTGGTTGGAACGAAAACCAGCATACACAGGGGGTCCCCAGGACCAGGGTTGAGAACCACTGGTCTAAACCATAGACTGTATAAAAATAGGTTTAAACCTACAGTGATAAAGTTGATACTGTGCCCCTCTGATGCAGACAGACAGATATACCCAGTCAAAGCAGTGCAAAAAGACATTGACTGTCTTATGATGCTTAGAATACCCCAGTGTATTTCTTCTCTTTTTCCGTTTTTCTTTTTTCAGGGCAACAGACAAAGCCCTCTCTCCACTTACTGTGTTTTACTACAATTTCCTGGGGCAAAATATTTTTCCCCAATCAGCACTGCATGACCGTACAAATATTATGTTTATCTTATGTGTTCTTACCATTCCAGAATAAACAGCGGCCCGTGCACCGTGTGCTATTAGCTGAGAGCGTGAATACTGATACTGAATACTGTTTGTATTAAACAGGAGTGAGGTTCTTCCCATCCACATCATCAGGACTCATTTGTACAAATCTTGTCAAGCGTGATATTGTACGTGTCGTGCTGTGGGTGTTGCCGTTATCCTGTGCTTTTTACCTCGTTGGGGGAATTTTCCTTTAACCTTCCTATCATGTCGACATTTTATGATGCCTTTTATGTTTGGGGTCAAATTGACCACATAAGTTTAAACTGACACAAAACAAATGTAAAAGAAAAATTGACACTTTCTGTGTCGCCTTTTGTGTGTCTCCCAATTGACTAGCCTTTCATCCCTAAATATTAAAAACCTGAACCTGATGAAACATTTTAATTTTACAGCCTGAGGTAAGTGAAAACCTGTGAAGAAAAAAACCTGTATAGGAAATTGCCTCCAGAATTACCCACAAAAAATTTGTGAAAAAAAAATAATGTTTCTTACATTTTCTACAGCTACCCCACAAATGACCCTTTGTATACAACGTTGGCAGAGGACTTTTGAAAACATGGCATTATGTTTATTGCATGTTTACTATTTAATCCCAACAAATTAGGAAGAGGCATATAGTGTCAAGATGACAAAAATTAAGGTTAACTGGTTTTTAAGGGGCGTCAAACACTGAATCGGGTCAAATTGACCCCGAACGTAGTATGAGGCTTAAGAAACACAGATAGGCTTCTCTTTAACACCAAAGGCCGTTGTGGAACACAGCCTGCGTCAATCGAGATGCTCCACGTTTAGCACTGTTTAGCGCTCCAGCAGATCTGCGTCGGTTCACACGGCGTTCGTTTTAAACGCCGAGGCGTGGCGCTAACGTCTTTGTGTCTCCTCTTGCGTCATATACCGAATGGATTAATCCAGCCTGATATTGCCACACCCGAGTGGACACAGGCATTTGGAAACCTACTGCCTGGCTTTTGTGGGCTGACCTTTCTAAATGGTTTTTATGACTCACAAAGCGTGCGGCGCAAAAAGCCTCAGCTTTGCGGATACGCTTCATTTCGTGTAAGAAACAGATACAGGGTTTGCAATATTGACTCTGGGTGTAAAAATAAACAGAATAAAAGAATAAAGTCATGTTGAAAGAGGAGAAAGATCTGAATCTGATTATTTCCATTATTCATGCTACAGCTATGAATAGGGCCAGTCCTCTCCCTTTGGTAACATTGCAGTCGTGCTCAGTATTTCTGTTTAGATAGCTTAGAAGGTGCTGCCTATTTAAAGACTATACAGTTGTTTAAAATAAATATAAGTTATTGCACCCTTTCGAAATAAGACTATGAACAGGGGAAGCCAATGAAGCTGAGCTACTGAAAATGTACACATTGCAGGGTGTGTAAAAACCAGTGCAAAAATAAACTGAAGAATGAACAGATTAAAAGTGAAATAAAATTACCCTAAAAAGAGTATGAAAGGGTATGTCTTATTGCATTTGTTGTAGTATGTTACAATATACAAATATGTCTTTCTCTCCATTTCTCTCCACAGGGTATTCATGGACCCTATCCTTTTGGACAGTCTTAAAACATGGGAATGAGTAGCCTATAGCTCAGCAGTGCTGCAAGGCAGTGTTGCCCTGGGTTTAATGGGGGCAGGAGTGGGGTTTCGGAGAGGGAGGTGGGGTTACTGAAATTTGATATTGACTCTTGACAGACGCCCACCCCCACCTCACCTCGCAAACAACAACCGAAGACGAGACCTTTTTTCAATTCCGATCTACAGTTCCAACAGACATCACCTGACGTATGCATGTGTGAATGCTAACTAAAAAAAAAGCTAAAAAAAAAAAAAAGAGTGCTATAAATCTTTTAAAAGAAGTGGATTACACAAGAGTTTCTTTTTTTTTCCCCTTTGGGCTGTTATTTGAATTTTGTGTTGTTTATTTTGTTTCTTTTTTTTAGTTGTCATGACACAATTAAGTAGAGGCTGGGTAGGGCGAGAGAGAGAGGGAGTGTGCTTGTGTTTGTGTGTATGAATGCTACATGCTGGAAAAGGGGGATAAAAGCCATTGAAAAGTAATTTTCCTGAGCAACTCGTTTTCAAACAGATTTAACTTTTGAACATAAGTTCTGTTTTCAATTTACATTTTGATTATGATGTCGCGGTGTTTACTTTTTGGGAGAGTTTGTACTTAAATATACAAATAATCCTGTGTTTTAAATGACACACATCTTTATTGCTTATTACCTATTGCTTACACTAATTTCCCTCGTCACAGTTTTTTTATTTTACATTTTTTAAGGCCAGTACAATTAAATACGGCCAATATCAGCAGCTAATATTCTTGTGCTCCAGCAGAGAGCGCTGTTGATAAAACTACAACTTGCATAGTTGGGGGTAGCGTGTCCAACCCTGACGTGTTATGTGTCACCCGAAAGAACACTCTTTTCCTAATTCATTCAGTGTCAGTGCACTGTCAGCAGTTTTAAAGTGTCTCATCATATCTGTACAGCATCTGTGGTCGAAATGTGATCCAATTTTAAACAAAGCGAGGGGACTATTAGGACCGTTATACGCCATAGCGTAGTTGTTAAAGAACGGTCATGCATTGCTGGTAAAGGAAAGCTTGCATGTCATTTTTTCAACGTGCTCAGTTGAAGGTGCTTTAAATAGTTTGGTGGTCGAGTCGATCCACCTGTTTGTGCGTCGCATGTGGGCGCAGCAACGAATGTTTGTTTGCCCAACCCAAAGACAAGCAGCCCCAATCAGACACAGTTCCAATAACGTGAACCTTTGTGTGGGAATAGTTTGTGTGAGAGAGACCGAGCTCTGAAAACCTTGTGTATGCTTCCAGTAGACGGAGCAGCTTGAGGGTAAATGGATTTGGGGTGTACATGAACATTTACATGAGATGGATTTCTTTGGAATAAATTATTATGTTTCTCTGCGTGATTCTTCTTCCCAAGAGTCAACAGTCATTTTCACCATATTCTATATCCTTCCTTCGTTTATCGTGCACAGAACATTCATTTAGTTATACAGTTTCGCAGTTTAATGCACTGGACAGCTCTTCTCCCGGACGCAGCGATAAGTTACTACAGCTCTGAGATGGGACTGATCTGTGAAGTCGAAGCCTACACTTGTTTCCCATGCTGACGTCTCCCGTGCTGTGGGATTCCGCGCAAAGTATGTAGACGGGCTGCGTCAGTTAGCGATAGTGTACTTGGCTTACGTTGTCACGCCCAAAAGTATACACACCATCAATGTCCGTTTCTCTTCATTTTGACTGACTGGTCTGAATTACTTTTACCACTTTGTTTATTTTTGTTTGTGCGCATACACGTTTGAATACTCTGCTCAGATGTTTTTGTCTTCCTTTGTAACTGGGCTGATTGTAGATGATTTCTTATTTTGTTTTTTGTTTTTTTTTCTCCGTTGAGGATTGGCATGGCGAATGGATGAGATGGAAGTCTTTATAGAGTCTGATGATGGCACATTTACGAGAAATAAGAAGGAAAGAAAAGTAAAAAATAAATCAAAGCATTTTCCCTGTATGTATAAAAGAACATTTGTATGATTAAATTAACACTGAAAAGGAAAAAAAAAAAAAATGTACGGCTCATTTTCTTTTTGTGTCCTGTTTTGTTCGTAATCAGTGAACAGCTAGTAATAATGATACGAAAATGTCTGTGATCCACAAGCATACAAAAAATACACCCCCCCAATTCCCATAGAGATCCATTCAAATGCAGAGAGGTTATAGTATCGCTTGTAACAGTACCTGAAAATAAGATATTGAGTCTTTTGATGTTGGTCACAGACTTCAGGAAGTAACAGCATGCAAAGGATATGCGACCAAATATGAAATATGATACTTTAAAAATACATTAAAGAATACTTATGCACATGAGATTTCAGTTTTTGATTATTAATACATTTGCAAAAATTTCTAAAAACATGTTTTCACTTTGTCATTATGGGTTATTGAGTGTGTATTGATGAGCAAAAATGACAATTTTATCCATTTAAAATGAAATCTACAACAGAAAGTGTGCAAAAAGTGAAGGGGGTTGAATAATTTTGAGTACAACTGTATATTGGGATGGCAGGTATGCCATCCGCCAAGTTACGGCTCGGTGGGGCATGCCCCATACCTATACAGCACCGAGAGTTTGGCACTTTTCAGGGTTTCCTACAGAAGTAACCACAATGACCTCAGACTCTCAGCCCTTAAAAACATAAACGTCTGTATGTTCTGACCTCATGTAACCACACAGCATTCAGATACAACTTCACACATCCCCACAATAAAGCCCCAAACTTGGGTTATTTTTCGGTTTTTCTCCTGCTTCTTCTTCCCATTTTTCGTGCCTACCCAGAGACCCTCACTACCTGCCTGCCTCCGTACCCTCAAAGAATAATTCTCCCCATTGGATAACAACATCGCATACCGGCTCTCCCAAGCTTATCGCCCAATAAGAATGCTTCAAACTAATATGCTCACATCACAGAATCACAGACAAAACCACTATATAGCTTTGTGTATGCTAAGAAGCTGCCTGGTCAGTGGGGTGACTCCTTTATATTGACCAACTCATACCTGCAATCTTCAGTATTCTTGCATTTGTTACTACATCAATAGCCTGGAAAGCAAACGGAATGGCTTATTTAACTGAAAAGAATTGGAAAAAAACTTTTTCCAGCGAATATTGCATTTATTTGGAAATTATTTATTTTTACTAATGTTCAAAATATGGTACCGGGGATTCACTCTGCATCGTTTATTTATTTTTTTACATCTTGACAGGATTAAAAAAAACAGATTAATTCACATTTCACCATTTTTAACACACTTTTTTGCCCTATTCTTCTTTCTTCACATTTTCTAAATTGCAGCTGATTTGACCTTAACTGAACAAAATGATTTTAAAGAGAACTAAAAGTCAAATTAAGGAAAATAAACATTTTCACGAATCAAAAACAAAATCAAATTTGCACCACATTACACAATTAATTCTGAGAACTTTAATGGACTGGTCATCTTCCTTCTCGGGTTTGGGCACTTCACGCACAAGCAGGCCTGTTTTGCCAGAGGTAAATCTCTCTGTTCGAAATCTTGCTAAATCTGCCAAGGTGCAAACGCAGGTGGCTTTTAAAGGGAATGGGAGATGACACTGATTGGTTTATTGCGTGCTAAACGCAATACACATCTATAAATAATGAAGAAACAGTTCAGCCCATTTGAACCTTGCACCTTACTTTACGCTCAAATTATCCACCGTTTAACTAGCAAAAGTGGATTTGGACACGCCCTAAATGTACTTGCGCCATGCGCTTTAGAGGCATGCACTAAGATAGTTAAATATCTGCTAAATATATTTAATATAAATATATGCTGTAGCTCAACATATATTGTATCTCCAGCTTCCAGAGTGTATTCACAAAGCACCAAGTACCTTCTGTAAATTATGTGCATGTCATGTCACTTAGTACTATATTGAAATTATATTATGATCAGAAAAGATATTAAATACTTAACAATATATATAGACAAATATGCAGCATATGCAACATAAGGTCTGTTAAATGTTCAGTATAACAATAATGTTTTTGATAATGTCAGTGCATGTAGAACATATCCCTGCAATCTAAATGGAGAGAGGCCAATGGCAATCCTCAGATAAAAATGTTAGCTACCTATGGCAGCTGTCACCACCTCACTGACACAATGTTCAATAGCAGTCTGCCCTGTGTGCAGCACACCCATCTCCCAGGTCAATGAAACAGACTCATTGTTAAATTTGTCTTGGTCACTGTTCCACACGCAGGACACGGCGCTGAATCCATATTTGTGAGTTGGACTGTCCCATTGCTGCTTCAAAGTGAGCAGGCCCCACTGTGCACCCCTCCACCCACACACACAAACACATACACAGTCTTTGTAGTCCTTGGATGGCAGCCAACCCCCACCTCCCCACTCCCTGTAGCCCACTGGTACCTGCAGAAATGCACACCCATCCAGCGTTTGGAACAGGTTGTAGTTACCACGAAGACAGGCTGAGTTATTTTCCATGGAGTTTTTCAATGTATGCAAAGGTGCAGAGTGAGGCTGTGGTCCTGGAGGGCAACAGGCCAAGCTCCACAGCTCTAGAGCCACGGCACAGGGCCTGTTGGGCTTACGGCAGCCAGGCCCACTGTTGACCTACAACACACAGCCCCGGGGTGTGCTGCTCTTCCCTGTACGTAACATGAACTTTCCAGAACAAACAAGCAACCAGCCTCGCCTGGAACAATGGCAATTAAGGCTTGCTTTCAACAATTCATTTTATTTTATTTTATTATTATTATTTTTTTTACCTTAACAGCTTTTATATTCTACTTTTTGTTATTCCACCAATTTGGAATTCACAATGATAACGGCAGGCCAATCCTATGGCTGTGGAATCCTCCCATCAATTAGGGAGGACACAGGTTAGCGTGTACTGCGTTAAGCTAACTGCCACCTCTTCTCGCTCTGAAATCCAATTAATCACTCTTTTGTCAATAACTTTTTTTGTTGAACCACCCAGAGGTCCAAAACCAACGCTGTAGTGACCGGCAGGAACCCCTCTCCAACATACAACCTTTTGATTTTTGACTTAGAACTTTTTTTTGTTTACGTGTTTGAATGAAATCAGTCAAAGTAATTTATTTTATCAATGGCTTTTTTGTTGAACTACCTACAGGTCCGAAACCAACTCTATTGGGACCGGTAGCAGCTCCCCTACAACCTACACCTTTTTGTTTTTTGATTTTTGTTTTTAAATTAATACGCCTTTTAATGGAATCGCTTTTTTGTCAGTAACTTTTTTGTTGAACCACCCTGAGGTCCAAAAAACACTGTTGTGACTGGTAGGAGCCCCCCTCCAACCTCAAACCTTTTGATTTTTGACTTAAAACCTTTTTTGTACAAGGTCGAATGAAATCGGTCAAAATTTCTAATTCAGACTCAGAAATTGTAAGACACTATGCTTGTTTGTCAACTAAAATGGCATCAATTTGGCTCTGGAGCCTGAATGTTCAGATAATCTTTTAAATTATATCCAAACCAAAAGCCACACAGTATCATGGTTGCCCATGGCTGATGAAAGCAATGACATTATGTGTGAGAAGGAATGCCAGATCCTGTACAATGATAAAGACCATGCATGAAATGGTTGCAGTTGGATTTCTTGATATGCCAAAGCTGAAAACATTTTCTATTGCATCCCCACATCCTTGCAAGAGAAAGGCCTTGAGTGGACCAATTGTGTTGGATTTAGCAGTGACAACTGCAACATCATGATAGACAAAGTAACTCTGTATTACCCAGAGTGGAAGCACTCTGCGTTGGCTGTCCAAGCCACCTTGTGAGAGAGATTAAAAGCGGGAGTACACTTCTGTCACGGAGTCATGAATTACATTTTAAATCAGCAGTTAAAGATTTTTTGAGCAAATTGTTCCAACTATCAGGCAGAGAATAACTGAAACCTAACTTTTCAAATTCAGTATGACTGTTTTACTGATCTCAGTCAATGTATTTTGAAAATCTTGGAGCTGGAAGTAGGGTGTTTGCTTGATAGTCTAATTAACAGCCCAAGTACCCACTCTTACTGTGGGAACTTTGTAAGTATCTTACTGTTATGCATTATCCTTTTATCCAATACATAATACATCAGATATCTGTCAACCTACACATATGTAAGAAAGAAAGATGATGAAGACATGCGAGTTCATGATAAGAGATGCTCTGGACTGTTTAAATGGGCTGGAATCCAGGTGCCTCCAAATAGTTTTGGCTCTGACTGTGAAGAGCCTAAGCCTGAGGATGAAGCTCAACGCCGCTGCGATAAACGGGCTGTGTACTGAGGTTTACGATGAGCGGTGCAGGTGCAGGGGCTCATGTCTTCAGGCGATTCTTGGAATAGCTCTGTTCAAACATCGCAAACAGTGTGGCTCACGACAAATATTTGAACTAGTGTTCTGTCTCTCTTTGTGCAGTACAGCCTGACATGCAAAGGAGAGATGCCAAATCACCTATGACACACTGGAAGATCTTTCATTGGTGCTGCCATGGGCAGCATTGCTATTTTCATCACTCATAAACTGTAGCCATGAAGAATTATTGTGCAAACTATTAGCATATTTAAGAGAAACTTGACTTCACCAGCTATATAAATTGTTTCTAATAAGGGAAGTAATTTCACTGATTCAGTACATGGTAAATACTAGTAATTACATATTCTCCTGTTTCATTTTTACCTGAGCTCATAAGAGACGGCATTGTGTAATTATCCGAACACTAGAAGTCACGGCATGGTCTGTGGCAGTTTATCAGAGAAAAGGCACAGCTCAGCTGTGGAAATGCCATTTATATTTAAATGAGTTCCTTAAAAGTTTATCTGAGATAATTTGGCGCATATTTCCATCGCTGCAGTGTTCACATAGTTTAGCTAATTATTTGAAACATTTACCATCGTTGGAAAAGTGGCTATGTATGTTACACGATCCAAGATCTGGGTCATCACCTATTGGTAAATGGCAGGCTGATTTTAACAAAAGCTGTTGCTTGTTAAAGACAAGTGATGCAGTGCCACATCTTAGCCAATATTACTATCTAAGACTTCCACATTTGTTGTGTATGAATCATAAAGGAAAATAAAAATAATTTAGCTATTTGAAATGGATTATGCTTGCTTCCTCCTGTGACTGATGTGGTCCCGTCCTGCTATGCAAATGTGCGGATCTCAGATGCACGCAGAGTGATATCTCGTCTCAGATAGAATTTATTTAATGTAAATAGCCTGAGAGAGTGGATGATTCCTTTGTCCAGTCTTGTTATCCAGTGTTGTTGGTACCTGGAGTAGTCATTAGGTACATTTGATTTCACGTAAAGAAAACCGTCTCCGAGACAACAGGCTTGAAGAAAAGAAGACGCCCCTTCAGACGGCCTTTGTGTGGGGATTAGCTATAAGAGCCCCACACAAAGAACTGTTAAATTTTGGATGTTTAGTTCAGTGAGGGGCAGTGCCTCATGCCACTCCCCTCGTCTAAATTGCAACTTGCCCCGGTGTTCCAGGGGCTCTGGGATCAGTTCATCAATGCTAACTAAATAAATGTAATCATGAACTTTAAAAAGTGACAGGGCTCTGTCATCCCTTTAACCTCAAGCCAGGAGTCGTAGGTGAACTCAACTGCCATGATCCTCTTGGACATTCGCCTTAACTTTACTTTCAATTGCTGTCAAATCTCCAAGAGCCGATCTACACCCACCAGCATAGACAGACACACACACACACGCACAGACACACATACACACACACATGCACACACACACACACACACACACACACACACACACACACACACACACACACACACACACACACACACACACACACACACACACACACACACACACACAGACACACAAAAACCCACTCATAATGCTCCTACTTCACTGTGTTTACTGAAGACTTTTTGGGAACATTAAGACTGCCACAGTGATTAATGAGCAATTCAACTTCTCACCACAATGCATTTGCTATAGTGCTTATCATAACATATTCATTATTGCATGTAACACTGGCACACACCTAATGATTATGTTTGGTCACCTGCTTATGTGCCTGGGTGGGTAACTGGGTGCACAGGTTCTGAATATTAAAAAGGAAAACTAAACATTAGACAGTAAATAAATACTTATATGATGCTTACATACTCGAGTTCAACACATCTATCTCAAACAAACAGCTATGGATCTTTGATGAAAGCACTGCCATTAGTACAATAACATTTTTTATATATTTGAAAATGTCTTCTGGAATTACACAATATATTGTTACAATTCTTATGTAATTACACAACAAATATTTTGTTTAAAATGCTTGTGGAATTACACAAAAAATATATCGTTCCCCAAGAATGCACTTGGGGAATGTCTCAAGTGGCTGCCCAAACCTGAAAATTAATTTCTCAGGCACAGATTCATTTGTCTGTGTTTATGTTTGAGCCCTTATGAGTGGGCAGTCAATGTTAAGGCACTTGTTCATAGTGCAATGATGTGGCCTATGGGTCACGGATCAGATTGTGCAAGTCCTGTCTGCTACTTAGTTCTGTGGGATGAAAAATAATTGGCCAAACCATCAACCAGGGACAGGCGGAGAGGGTTTACCAGCAGGCTATCTCTTAAGAAAAAAGAATATACTGCAGTATATTGTAAATATATCAAAATTATCTTCACAATATATTTAAAATATACTGCAGTATATTACATCAGATCAAAAACGTCTACGGCGTAACAAAAAAGACAAGTTACTCACGCATAGCCTACATAGCGCTGTCTATAAGTCCTTAATTCCAACTTGCAAAAACTAGGCCTGCCTTTAAAAGTATTGATATCAAAATGTGGCCAAGTTACAACTAACAATATTGCCTATCGTAGCTCACACTAAATAAACTAGCTCTATTGCAAAGCAATGCTATCCAAACTTTCCTAAATTATTTCATGCAACTTGGCCCTGTGTTTCTTCATCTTTGCATGTGAAGAGATTGTGCCTCATGGAACAACATATGATTTCAATGAATGTTTTTAACAGTTGATGAATAATTACACTCCAAAAAGGATATGGTTGTACTTTGTTGGCAAGTTTAGAAAATGTACAGGTTTTAAAACTGCTGCTACAGATTTCTTTACAATTCACAAACAGACATTTATATGAAGAAGAGAAAGGGGGGATGAATAAATAAATGCAGATAAAAATAAGTAATATTTTTACCTAGAAAATAGCGTACATATAGCATTTATACAAACATATCCAGACATGTTTGTGGGTCAGATGTTGGCAAATAAGTAATAGTACCAATTTTCTTGACATAATAATAGTTATGATATTTGCAAACTGAATTTTGTGAACACAAGGATATCTATGCTCTGTAGTACCACACAGGTTTTGATAGAAATCCAAATAAATAAAACAATAAATACATAATAATAATAATAATACATTTTATTAATTCTGTGCTTTTCATAGACCCAGCAGTGGATGCAGACAATTGTTCAAACATGCCCTATAGTGTAGTAATTTTTCTGTTTCATTTCTAAGTGCAACACATCTGAATATTTCCACTATAAATTATTTTCATTTTGCAGTTTGATGTGGCACATACAGTTTAATTGACCACATTCTCTTGAGATGGTAAGATGAAGAAACACAGGGCCAAGTTGCATTAAATAATTTAGGAAAGTTTGGATTGCATTGCTTTGCAATAGAGCTACTTTATTTAGTGTGAGCTACGATAGGCAATATTGTTAGTTGTAACTTGGCCACATTTTGATATCAATACTTTTAAAGGCAGGCCTAGTTTTTGCAAGTTGGAATTAAGGTGCGGCAGTGTAGTATAATGGTTAAGGAACTGGACTTGTAAACGAAAGGTTGCAAGTTCGATTCCCAGGTAGGACACTTGAGCAAGGTACTTAACCTGAATTGCTTCAGTATATATCCAGCTGTATGAATGGATAAATGTAATAATAAGAAGTTGTGTAAGTCGCTCTGGATAAGAGCGTCTGCTAAATGCCTATAATGTAATGTAATAATAAGGACTTATAGACAGCGCTATGTAGGCTATGCGTGAGTAACCTGGCTTTTTTTTTACGTCGTAGATGTTTTTGATCTCATATCACTTCTTTTTTATAGCTAACTAATGATGAATAATGCATGAAGATAAACATGGAGAGAGACATGCATTCCAAAGAAATGCATGCAGACATTCGCATAACCATAACACCCTCTATTGACAACAATGAGAACAGTTATCCTATTACAGACAGCACACAATTACATTAAAATAGTTTGTAGATGAGCAGTATTTAACAGGGATGTCAACTTTGAGAGTTGGGCAAGAGTGAGAATAGACTTTCGGTGACCCAACTCGACCCGACCCGACTCACCCCACCTGACCAATCACTGCCTCACGAATGAAACACTCAATTCTAGTTTCAAATTCATAAAATCTATTTACAGTCTGATATAGTTCAGTATTACAAATTATTCAGCTACAGACTATAGCGCTTTTCAAAAGACACTTCACATTCTAGACACTTCACATTACACCACTAGTGCTCCTTATTATAGATGCTGGGGAAAATTATATAGGGCCTAATTGAATATAAAATTAATAACTTCAATGATTCATTAATTTGGACAGGGGAAAATAATCATCATATTCACTTAGAAGAAAACATTAAATATTATGAAGAAACAATACTCCAAGGCCCAGCTTCATAGTACTTGTCAAACATAGAGAACTGGTATTGTATTGTGGGATTTGTGTGGGTTTTTGGGGGTCCATGGCTTTATTTTGACCATTTATTTGGAATCCTCATGTCTTAGTCATAATTAGGCTACAAGGAGCAATTTGGTACAAATTAGATGATTGGTAGTACTACAGAATATTATATGAATCCTACAACAGTAAAGGTCCAGTCTGGGTCCAATCAATTAGCTTAATTTCTCAATTTATTCAATTGAATTCCTACAAATGTCTACTAACCTTATCTATTTATAACTATAGAAAGCATTTTGTAACAATCTGAAATCTGGGTGTCGAAAACCTGTGTGGAATGATCCACCTCTCATTTTAATTTGTCTCCTTTTTAGCTAGCTAGCTAACGTTATCTAACGTTAGCTAGCTAACTATGGGCTAGTCTTAGTAACAGCTAACAAGATGACATTAGTCTGATGTTGCCTACGTTAACTAATTCTTAGGTTAACAAAGCATTCATATTGTTATTGCTGCAATGAATACGCTAACAGTTAATAGTGCAAACATATTTGATCACTTATTCGTGATTTGCTTGAAGTGCATTTTCGTTTACTTACAGTCGACATTTGCGCTCAAGACAACTCGGTTCGAGTCTGTTTGCCAAACTGCGCGATGCATTGTGCACTCCACCCTCTCACCCTTTCATCGCCAATGATAAGTGATTGGCCGGCGATGAAGGTGAGAGGGTGCAGTGTGCGTGGAAGTGTGCCAGTTGGTTTGGAAAACGGCTATCGAACAGCATGCAGTGCACACGCACGAGTTTCAGGACACGGGAAGTTGGGAAGTTGAACTATTTTTGCTATGAAAAAAATGTGAATTGAATGAGAATTGTTGCTGTTCCGTGAAAATGGGTGAGATATTTTGCTTTAGCGTGAGACCGTGAGAAAAGGGTCAAATGCGTGAGTCTCACGGTCAATGCGTGAGAGTTGACATCCCTGATTTAATGTGTAATGAAATACAATGAACAGCACCACCTGAGCTATGGATCATGAAGAAGCATGTAAATTAATGAACCAAGTCTACATGGAGACATGCATGCACAATGGGCTAGACGCAAACACATTCTAGCTGAAAGACATACAGCCTAAATAGCTAGTACAGCCTAAATTGTTTGCATCAGTAAACTATGGAAATACAGTTTTAAAATAGGGCTATTAGTATTCTATAGAAAATGAAATACATTTAACGTTAGGCTATTCGACACTGGATTGCCGGATGCGTAACTCCAATCTTCCATGTGTGGGCTACGAGCTAGCGAGCGAGCAAGTGAGTTCATAAGCACAGCAGATCGCAGTTTTTTTCCGGTAGTGTAGAACGTTAATGTAGGCTATTATCGTAAATTCTTAATTTTCCTAGTAGTTAGTTCTTAATTTTCCTAGTAGTTAATTTTATGATGACATTGTGTTATGTGTGAAAAGGATAAAGTGAACAGAACTGAAGTGAAGACATTAATGAATAAAGAAATGTTGGCCGAGGCAAGGGTACGTTGAGGTTCGGGTTTCCACAGTCAGTCAGTCATGACCGCAAGAGCAGAGCGTAACACCCTCCCCAACCCAGACAAGCGGCCGGTTTGGGGAGGGTGTGATATAGTACAAGTGAAATACAAGTGAAACATTGAACAGTTAATATTGGAAACCTCTTTTGCCTTTGCAATAAAAATACGTTAATGTGTTAATGTGAGAATAATAACAGTCTAATAAATGACAAGTACTTAACAGTTGCACATATTTTTTTGTGGAAAATGTACCCTGCTGGGCTTGTACCCACAATCCTCTGTGTGAGAGATTGCAACTCTGACCATTAAACCACAGTAGCTTCTTAGAAAGCATGAAGCCATTAGCTATATTAACATTAAAAAACATTAGTATGAATCGTTTTTATTGGACGATAAGCTTGATGAGCAGGTATAAGGACCATACCCTCAAATAATAATTCTCCCCATTGGATAACATCGCAACGGAGGCAGGCAGTTTGGCAGGAAAAATAGGAAGAAGGAGAAAAACGGCAAAATAACCCAAGTTTGGGGCTTTATTGTGTGGATGTGTGAAGTTGTATCTGAATGCTGTGTGGTTACATGAGGTCAGAACATACAGAAGTTAATGTTTTTAAGGGCTGAAAGTCTATGGTAATTGTGGTTACTTCTGTAGGAAACCCTGAAAAGTGCCAAACTCTCAGTGCTGTATAGGTATGGGGCATGCCCCGCCGAGCCGTAACTTGGCAGATGGCATACCTGCCATCCCAATTTCCATGTGGGATCCCAAACATACCAAACATTGCTCAACAGCGCCCCCTCTGGATCAAGTTCCTGTGAGCTGCCTTTGCAAGCTACATCAGTGGCACAGTCCTCAGCAGACTAACTATGATGTTCAGATTGAGAATGGCTGAGTGAAAAAGTAGCAGAGCCTGACTGTTCTTGCCAGTGTGAGGAATCTGAGGAAAAGAAATTCTTTGAATTACACGCTCCAAAAAACCCCCTGCTATTTCTCCAGGCACACCTGCCCTTGGGTGATCTCCGGTCACAGAAGGGGAAAAATAAATATTACCAGCCCTAATCTCCTCAAGAAATCTGGAAATTCACCTACTTCAGGCTCTCCTCATAATTGTGACTATGATGATGACAGATCAGTCGAAACCCTCCAAACAAAGACCGTCAGGGTGTTGACACAAGGGTCATGTGACTTTATATGATAATTAGGCTGTCGCTAATCCTAACAACAGTAGTCTCTTGCCAGACGAAAGAGTTGTGATGACATGTCTTTCTATTAAAACCATAATAAAAGTGCTCAATCCGATCATTTAATTTCACCCTTAACTTTTCTTAACTTTCACCCTTTTTCCTGTCAGCTCAAACTTGCACTTGTATTCCTTTGGATTCCTGCCTGGTGGCAATTTCCCACTGTAAACCTAAGCGGTGTCACAAATATTTGGCCCATGATGGCTGCTGTAATACAGCGGCTACCGAACCCAGTTGTATTAGCTGGGCGTCGCTTGATCAATGGGTGCACAGTCCGTAAAGCAGGCACTGCCATATGGCTGATGGCGATTTGATAAGAGTATGAGTTACTCAGAAATACACTCAGGGTGTGGCGCAACCACCCATGGCAACACACAAAGACACAACATTGCACTCACACATTTCAATACATTCTGCAAGAATGCACTAATGGCATTTTCTAGTGTTAGGGATCCTAGCTTTCCTTTATCTGACTCTTTATAGGCGTATGCCCTCTAATTTTTCTTAATAATGAAAAGAATATAACAAGCTTTTCTTAAACACACACACACACACACACACACACACACACACACACACACACACACACACACACACACACACACATACACATACACACACACATTAAGTACATTGCTGTGAAAATATATGAATCATTATATTTTATAAAAGCCCATATATTTGCAATATATCACAGTACATTCCATTTCTATAGGGGTCATGAATTCATGAGTTCAACCAGCCAACTCGGAAAAAATATATAAGAACGCACACCCAAAAGAAAGAAAGGTGCTGATTATCGGTCCATTAAGTTTTAAGTTACCACCAACATGTTTCGGCAATATGCCTTCATCAGGGTGTAGTAATGTATGTACTACACCCTGATGAAGGCATATTGCCGAAACATGTTGGTGGTAACTTAAAAATATAATTATTTTTGTATGGAGATAAGTGTGCGATTCTCATATATTTTCTTTAATTCAACCTGCCAACTGCCAGCCTCTGACACAATACTCAGTTAATTCCATCTGTCTTAAAACCGTTTAACCCATGTACTTCATAGAACATTCAATTATCCTGATTACAATCTTTCCTGTAAGAGTTTGAACTTAACGGTTAAATTGCTTTCAATAGACACTGCAAACAAAAGGGGCGGAAATCTTACCGTTAGACTGGTTATTGGTCCTAATTTTTTTTCATTTCGTTGATTAACAAGTGTGTGAAATATCAGAATAATTCACTGGCAAGTGTTGTTCCAAAGCTGTCTTTTCATTTTGTTTTACAAAACAGAGTTCAATTTAGTCAAATCAAGTTGGTAATTTAGAGAATAAAATAAGAGGTAAATCCCTCTTTATGTCATCAATGTTTTTGAATTCTGACACAGAAAACATAGTGTATGCTGCAGTTTTGTCAGATCAAATCAAAAGCACATTTTATAAAACGTGTCACAATTTGCTTTACAGCACACTTTTATTCAATCACAAAATAGAATTTGTAACAATTAGCTATATCTACTGGTATTGATAATTCAGTTAATTAATTGACAATCCAGGTATCAATGGTGAAACAGGCTGTATGTATTTAATGGTAAGTAACATAATTAGTGGGCTATATGTACTTAATGGTAAATTTTAAATGCTCTTTAAATGGATTTAGACAATGAACCCCCGAATGCCCCTATACCAACCATTGTCGACAGAAACATCAGTTTGTAAAATGCAAATGAAAAATGTCTGAATTGACTGAAAATACAGTATATGCCAAAACTGAAATAATATCAAAAACCCCAAAAAGTGAACTATCCCTTTAAGAGCAGTATCATTTTAAAAATATGGGAGATCAATATAGCAAAGCATAACATTTGTTTTGGGTTGTGGGTAATGACACTAAAGTGGGAAAATAGTAAAAACAAAAAAACACAGAATTTATCTAAATAACAAAGCCTGCAGGAAAGTATGGTTAGTGTAGGAACACCCCTCCCCTGCCCTTTCATGTTTTCCTTATGAAACTTTCCTCAAATATTTGTTATAGAGGAGAGCATACATTGTGAGAAGATTTGAAGATCCCCAGATGCAAGAATGGTGCCTTTAAATGAGTCTCATTTTTTAAAGATTTAAAAACCAACAAAAGCGACTTAAATGGAATAACAGAAAAATCATTCTGAATCAGAAAAAATTGTCTTTTTTAATATGAATTATTCAGTTGCAACAGCTGATCACATGAGAAAACAACAACAAGCCATTCAGACCATCTAAACTTTCCAGTTTGCTCACAGCTTGCCAAAGCTCAACAAGTCTAAAGTCAAGATCTGTGATCTTTAACATGTCTTGAACACCCCAAGGGTCTCTGCTTTCACTAAAATGCGTTTTCTTTGTGCTACATTCTCTTTGGAAAACTGTCAACTCTTGCAGGCAGCTACTGCTTCTTTTCACTATGCAGTCTGTGACAATATCAACTGAGAAATGACCTTGTTCAATTAGCAATCAAATCGAAGAGTGTAAACAAATAGGGCAAAGCAAGGCTCGCCAAATATCAAAAGCATAACAACGTGTGTGTTTTATACTTTGAAGGACCATCTATGATGGGCCACCCACTGTACAGTTAACTCACACTCCTTTTACAGTTAACATGATCACTCACTGTCCTGCTGATGTGCAGACAAAATGGCTGCATGTAACCAAAATATCCAATAGAGACAAAAATTTGATTTTGTGAGAAATAACCCATCATCATCTCCAAACCAGTTCAACATTTGAAAACATTTAAGGATACTCAGTCCTTACAAGTCCTCCAACTGAGCTGTGCACTGTGCAGACACACACTTGCACACTTGAGAAGTGAATGCAAATCAGCGCTGAATTCTGTATGGGTGTTAATATCATGGTAGCCAAACAGTCATTGGAAATAACAGCAGACTATTTTTTCTAACAAAGATGGAAGTACCATATTTATGAACTTCTTTATGTGTATACCAGTACTTTTCTCACAATATGAGAAAAAAGTAAAAACAAACATTACAAATACTGTACCCATGTTTTCCCACAACTTTCCAGGGAATGCTGAAAGCTGGAAGTGTAACAAGACAAAATAGCTTCTGCTTCCAAAATATTACAGGAAAATCTTCAATTATGGGACAATTATAAGAGTGAGAAAGTGAACAGGTCAAGCATTTGTGTCAGAATAAGATACAATGGCAAATATGCTGTTTTGTAGTATTGTGAGCAATGTACATCATCGCGAAGAATTGTTTTTGGGTTCTCATGAGTTACATTAAGAATTCAGTCACTTTCACATCAGAAATGCTCCTTGCTATATATGAAAAAACATATCCTTATTGGCAGAGTGTTTATGCAACTGCTATGCAAAGTGAACTAGATTTTGGAAGCAAACCAAAGAAAATGAACAGGTAAACATGATATTTAAAAAATTTTGAAGACGTTTGCTTTGCTCTTACAAAACAGTCACAACTGTAGAAAGCTTTCAAGTGCATTAAGTTCCCCAGGTGTCCAAGTGAACAGGATGTAAAAACTTAATGTAGTGTCACACTGACTAGTCATCCACTACAGGAATATCAGTTGCAATGAATAAACTTTGAATGAGGCATAACTTCACTAGCATGCAAATTTCACTATGTTCCTCTTATGTTCATCTAATGAAGCATTTCCTGGAAGGTTTTACATTACATTCCATGATTTGTGTTATGCCCCAAATCCCAAGAACTGGAATCAAGTTTCCCCAATCCCAGTTTTTAAAATGACAACTTGAGACCTACTTTAATGTTGTTATGTCCACTTAAAATAGACACTGGCATCTAATAATTTTTAACAGACTGAGGGGGAAAGGGGGTAAAATAAAGTATCTTATTGAGCTTTGTTTTATTTTCTTTTTAATCCTCAAAAAGTCCAATAACACAATTCCGTAAATTCTTTTGATAATAATAATAATAATAATAATAATAATAATAATAATAATAATAATAATAATAATAATTCTCAAGGCACATTCTGTACTTCACCACTTACACAGCTTACTTTTTAAAATATACACTATTTACACAGCTGGATATTAACTGAATTAACTGACAGTAAGTACCTTGCACAATGGCAGCTACAATAGCATGGGAATGGAAGCTGCAATCTCCATGTCATAGCCCAGTTTCCGGATCATTGTACTACATTGCCACTTACATAGCTTTCCACTAGCGACTATAGGAATCTGAAACACTTTTCATAGCCATGATATTAAGCACACACTTGGGGGTCGATTTAGGTTTGTTTGCACAAAATCATGTGTAAAACTGTTACGACCCGCAAAAAAATCGTCTGAGGTGATCAACTAACGAGGTGCAAAGAGGACTGCACATTTTAAAATTGAAAGATACATGGATTTTCAGTTTTTGCCCGAAAGCATTTATAAATTTTTCCCCATTCATTAAATGGTTTTTCACTGAAAACATTGCTGCCAGTCTTTTCACTGTTTTCTTACAAGATATTTTTTTTACAGTGTAACCATTCCAAACACACAACATCTCTCATTTAAATATAGCTGTTAGATTTTTTTTGTGTTTTTTTGTTGGAGAAAAATATTAATGCATGTTTGTGCGCACCCCTGCGCATTTTCTTTCCTGGAATAGACCCCCTGAATGATTCAGAGGGTCTATTCTGGGACAAACATGCATAAAAATGTCAAGATTACATTGTGAAATGGGATTATGAATCCACTTAGGCCGTGCGTTTTAGACCATGCGCTAATATCGTCAAGATGGAGCCCCAGGTTGTGGTGGTTTTAGCACAAGCGCTTTCTGCTGCCTCAAGATATCAATATGGCAAAAAATTATCCTGGCCCGACCTCATCTTAAGACCAACCTGCCCAGTTCACTTGCTATAGGCATAAGTTTACTTGCTATTTAAACAATGTGAGCACTGGACGGAAAAATGACAACTGTGCTGGTCTGAAACTAGCAAAGACACTTGCGTTTGGGTTACCGCCCCTTAATTAGGATCTTAGTAAATAACACCCCTTAATTAGGATCTTAGTAAATCGACCCATTGGAAAGCTACTTTGTCCTATGGCCACCCCAAATTCATTATTCTGGTCCCCAAAATCACATTATATTCTGTCCAAGAGAAGGTGAATACAGAACCTTGCTGTGACGACAATGCAGCCAAGCTAAAGCGAAACACAAAAACATGTTCTGATAAAATGCTAAATTGTCATCACAGTCAACCATGTCATAAAGGTAAAGAGCTAGCCCTAATTAAAGAATTTTTTTTAAATTTTCCATATATGGTGATCCAATATATTTGTGTTCTTGATGTGTCTTTTTTTGTAACAATGCAAGGCTATTGTGATTTAAAAAAATATATTTTTTATCTTTTTGCATAAGGAGATATCAGTGTTGGCAAATAACTGGTTTTAAGACAAAATTGGGCAACTTTAGGCACTGTTGGATGGATCTGGTATTGAACCCAGACCGTGGCAAGGCCCACTGTGTCCAACAGCCCCACAAGGATAACTGGTTATGGTGTTGCAAGAGGAACATCTGTGTCTCATCATGAACCAGCAGCATTCTGTGGTCAGTTGGACACCCACAGTCTGCCTGCACAAGCTATACACTCATGTACTCCACTGATTGAATGTCTCTTTAGAGTTTGACTGGTGGACTGCAGAGTGAAAAGAAGCAGGGACATCATATCACAAGTGTTGGAGGACAGCATGTGTACGTCTGTGTTCCACTATATTGACAGATGTGATATAAATGAGCATATGCAAACTTGGAGAAAATAGGGGTAAATAAATAACCCTCCTGGTGTTAGCATGCTGCTGCCTCTCTGCCAGTGCAATTGGGTTGTGCAAAAAACTTGAGGAGGTGCAGCAGTAGCAATCTGCATGGTTGGTACGGTGTGCTTACGAGCAGGCAATAATAGTTTGCCTTGGTGTGTCTGTGTTGACCCAGTAATCTGACTGATTTACCTGTGCAAACACTACACTGCCCGATCCACAGTGCCATTTTTACCTCCTCCCTTCCAATTTTCATGGGCCCAAATGTTCGCAGTCTACCAGAGGTGGAAATCCAGGGGACATAAAGTAAAAGTCCTACCATGTGTTTCTTTCACCCATAGACTCAGCCAGCTGATTTCACTAATTAGTTATACCTCCTCGCTGAAGAATTGTGTTAATTAGCAAATCCAGGTGATTTGAGCAAAATACTGGGGAGGACTTTATGTCCCCTGGATTTGCACCTCTGCAGTCTACATTAAGACTGTGCAACAGTTGTGATCAACGACCAATTAAACTTCTCACTGTAGACTAATGCATTATAGTATTATGCTAGGTTTATCGTAACACACCATATTTCAGATGGCATGTAATACTAGCACACACCTAATGATTATGGTTGGTCAAAAAAAAACAAAAAAACATGGTTCTACACACACAAACAGAAACACACACCTATCTCTGTCTCTCTCGGGCAAGATACTACATGTCTATTATATCTTCATTTCAAATCCTGTTTCTGCTGAATTCTGGGGAATGAGATTTGCATAAAAACCCACTTGGTGTACTCTGGTTGTTGTTATTTATTTCTGATTAACCAAATTTTCAACGAGATTTCATACAAATTCGTAAAGCGAGGAATATAGGGAGCGGAATGTGATGCAACCCCGTAACAGTAATCTGAGTTGTAAATATCTAGCTTCAGCAGACACAATTGTGCTTTGGGTGGCAGTACCTTTTGTTCAGTACTGGTTACTGACAGAGGAATCAACACTGAGTACATTAGTCTTGTATGGTCGTATAGGGCATATGAAACATGCTGAAACTTGCAAATGATTAACTGCAAATGATTAAAACGAGATTAACAACTAAAAACTATGCCAGAGCCATGGTATCCAGTAAGTAGGCTCATACCCTTTCTCTGTGCATTGTTAATGAGAACTGGGGTATAGCACTATGTCTGTTCTCATTGTCTAATGGAACTATGAAGCCACCCTGCTTATAAAAATCAAACCAGAGCTATGCCAGAGTTTTGGGGTGAATGGTTTTTAAATATATATAAACCATATATACGTATTTAATATAAATTTTAAGGCTATCAATGCAATAAGTTACTATATACATGCACATATATACGTATATATATAAATATATACAGTGAGCAGCATAATATATTGGACAGTGACACATTTTTTGTTATTTTGGTTCTGGACTCTAGCACTTTGAGTTTGAAAGGATACAATGACAATGAGGTGAAGTGCAGACTGTCAGCTTTAATTTGAGGGTATTTTCATCCATATCGGATCAACCGTTTAGAAATTATAGAACCTTTTGTACATAGTCCCTCCCATTTTCTGGCATCAAAAAATATTGGACAGTTTGACATAATGTAGAATAAAGTAATCATTTTTAATATTTGGTCACATATCCTTTGCATGCCATGACTTCCTGATGTCTGTGACCCAACAATATCAAAAGACTCTTGATATGTTATTTTCTGGTACTCCTACAAGCGATACTATAAGCTCTCTGCATTTGAATGGATCTCTATGGGAATTGGGGGTGGGGACTATATGGCATGCAAAGGATATGCGACCAAATATTAAAAATTTAAAGGCACAGTCAACTTAGTGTATGTAAACTTCTGACCCACTGGAATTGTGATATAGTGAATTAAAAGTGAAACAATTGTTGAAAAAATTACTTGTGTCAAGCACAAAGTAGATGTCCTAACTGACTTGCCAACACTATAGTTTTCTAACATGAAACTTGTAGAGTGGTTAAAAATGAGTTTTAATGACTTCAACCTAAGTGTATGTAAATGTACGACTTCAACTGTATATATATATATATATATATATATATATATATATATATATATAGTATATAGAAATATAACTATCATGATTTTTAAAATCACAGGTTTACATTCCACGTTCCCACGTTCCCCTGCTAATTTGATAAGCAAATTTGAGGTTGCCTTACAATAACATTTCTAATCCTAAAATGCAAATCCTCAAGAGTACACCACCAATATCCCAGAATACAATAATGATAGTGATGCAATGCATATTTGTTGCCTTCATTCATTCATAAAATTTGGGAAGGTTTTTGGGAATAGATTCCACTCAAAACCTCTGTAAAGTTTTTTTTTGTTTTTATTACATTTTTGTTTCTGGCTTTTCAGCTTTTTATTGAACAGCACAGTGTAGAGAGACAGCAAGGATGAAAGAGAGAGAGAGAGAGAGAGAGAGAGAGAGAGAGAGAGAGAGAGAGAGAGAGAGAGAGAGAGAGAGAGAGAGAGACATGCGACAAAGGTTGTGAAGCTGGATTGGTATTGTGATAGGTTCTCTCACAAGCTATCATGTCACAATGAACAGCTGTGGCAGTCATCAAGGAGTTAAACAACACAGCAGCATTAGTGTTTTGGTGGGTGGGGGTGTGGGGGTCACTGAATCCAACACCTCCAGCATACTGTTTACTCAGTTAAATAAGGCCTCCTTATAAATATGACCTGCAGTCAATGGAAGACATTCCTTAACACGCACACACACACACACACACACATCCGCACACCTTCTGTTGGCACACAGTCACCTACACACACGCGCATACAAGCACACACACATTGGCATCGTGGGAGCCTTTAACTGATAAGGCTGGTAATGAAAAACCTTCTTACACATTCGTAACACACTCTCTCTTTCTTGGAAGCCTGTCGAGCAGGCTCGACTTTAAAAACTGCCCCGACCTCAGTTTATGGTACTTTGCCATAGCCTTTCACACATCACCTCACCTCACCCCCAAAACCGGATTCCCCAAACCACGAAAGGGGCCAAGACCGGGACCCCACTGGGCAGGACCTTCAGCGTTGAACCTGACGAACCCCTGAGAGAGTTTTGGCACCGGATGACCAAGCTGCCACCGCTGCACCTGTGCACCACGGCAACGGAGCCCACCACACCACTGGCATCCTCGCAGCATCAGCTCTCCACCTTGATGAGGTAGGAACAGGCTGCTGTGTGCAATGGAATGAGCCCATGGAATGTATGCTTTCATTAGGAAGGCTATGTTCTAACACTATGCATGGGGCACAGCACTTTGGAGTGAGGGGTCCAGTCCCAACAAAGTGCTGGAGGATGCTGAAATATGTAATGCGACTATTTCTTATATAATATTTTGCCATATGATGTGTCAGGAATGCAATAGGTAATGCACCCACATCATGTGGACGGTAAGGTTGTTGGGTAGAAATGCTTTAGCTGAGTTGAAGCTTCATTAACTGAAGTCAGTGCAAAGTAGGTATCACAAAAATGCTCAAACAATGCCCATTCATGTGCATTTCAGTATGTGAGAATAATTAAAGTCAGCCGGGTATCAGTACTGGGTCCAAAATGAAGAATGAAGAATCCAAGAGCAAGCTTGCTAGCAAATCACTCGCTGGATAGGATACCTTTTTAGACTTGGCGTGGCTGCCCTCAAACTCAAGTCAGGGTGACATGGCAACAATTATCAATTCTTCTCAATCTTCTGAAATGTGCTATAACATGCCAAGCCATTATTCTAGTAAATAAGTAAACTACCTTCAAGTTGATCTCAGTGGGTAGGGTAGCCCTAAGCTAAACTGGGCACTAGAGAATTCCAGTACATTGTGAAATAAATCTAAAGTCTCAGTAGGGCTCTATGGCTACTTTATGAATACGCAAAATACAACTAACCAAGTATATTCTTGTATTTTATTTACTGAATTATGTTTTTACTGAAGGTACTCTGGACTAATGTGTAGGTGGCATTATGTGTAAGCATTCTGTAGTGGTTAGAGAACTTATTGGTTAGGTTATTGATTAAACACCAGGGGTGTAAGACTACAGGCCGTAGACAATGTGTTATACACACTTGCACACTCCAGTATTGCGACTGCACAAATAAGATAATGTGCAAAATTCATGTCAATTGCCATGGAAATAACACACAAAAAAATACAGATGAGCTTCAACCGGCACATGGGTTGTTGAACACTGCTGGGGTGCGTGTCTAGCGCACACAGAAGCAGGACGATGAAATGCGCCACCTTTAGTATCAGAGCCTAAAAGCTCCTCCAGATGTTCCATATATATTTCAACAAATAAGGGAACTGCTGGATAACTCCTTCTAAAGTGTGTACAAAAGGGTTTCAGTTTCAATCCACAGACAATTTAAATGCAGTTAATGTCCAGTGGATGACACATACTATACTATATATAATTTTTACATGCCCCAATGTAATTATTTTTTTCATTAAAAAAACCCTATATTAATGAACTCCTATGGGCGATTTTTTCATATAGTTTGAATACACTGAATTAAACTATACTTGCGGTTCCTGGCAAGCCAAAATGTTGTACGAACTTTGTGTCCTTTCAGCTTTTTTTCCCTGCACCCTGAAATACAAATATCTCAAACAGAGGAGGACAGAGACCCGTGCAAACCCAAAACCCAAGCTTCACCCCCCCCCCCCCCTCCCTTAATCAGCCTGTTTATTCAGCAATACAACTTAGAGATCTTTATCAGGGGGACGGAACATAATCCAAAAAGATGGATAAAAGTATCAGGTATGTTTGTCGAGAGAGGGGGAAGTGCGGGGCCCCTCCACGCTAGCTGCTAATGTGTAACAGTGTCTCAACACTGAAAAGATGCATCACAGTTGGCAGCGAAAGCTGACGGTTATGCCTGTAGGAATGCAAAATTTGGGAAAAGTGTGGAGCGAAGTGGAGCAGCCGCACAGGTGCGGCTGTGGCTTCCGTGACGTTAATCACTCGAGTGACGCAGCTGGGATGGAACAAAGTGAGTGACAGGTGGCAAAGCCACAGGTATGAGTCACTGAATTTGGAGCAATCGACACCACCTATTGAGATGTTTAAACATAGAACTCTGGGCATCAAGACTGTGCACTTTGTCCTGAAACCTGCTGAGAGGAAATACACATCAACACATAATCACTTCATAAACCAGTTATTATTATTCCAGGATGAGAAAAAAATGTGTACTTAAAAACTATCATAACTGATGAGCGTTAATTGTCAGTGTGAATACATTTTAGCTGTGCACCTAAAAAAAAGCAATGGTATGCACCTGACCTTGTCTCTGATCTCAATTCTTCTAGACAGGCATTGACACGATGGAGGTCCTCACCAGTAAATTAAAAGAATTCTCTTCAATATCTGTACAACTGCAGCGTTTCTCACCTTTTACACGCTGGCCTCTTCCTACCTGGAAAGATCTCAGGTCCACTGAGGTCTCCCCCTTGTATTTAGCCAAAGTTAAAATGACTTCCTTGTACTCACTCACTCATTATGGGTGTGATTAATGCGCTCAAAACCCCCTTGGCACCCTTTCTACAGCCGAAGTTCTCCTGACGGAACACTTAAGATTTAAAAAGGTTATCTGCAACTGGAGTGAGGAGGTCGGTTGGCCTCATTATGCGTTCACGTCAGGAGGCATCAGGAGGCAAGCGCAGGCTAAGTCAAACACTTCCGGCAAGAGACCTATGATCCAACTTCAAAGATAATGTTCCTATCACGTAACAAGCAAAATTACCTCAAAAGGGCATGAGTTATCTATGCTGTCTGTCTGTCCGTAAAAACACTACCGTTTACCGCTTTCCTACCTTTTCATATGATTAGGAACTGCCACCGATATCACTATTTCACATTTATCATGGATGGAAATAATTCTGAGGTTTCTGAAATGTGGTCTCAGTTTTGTTTCACACAGTTGGCCACTGTTTCCCGTGAGAAATAGGCTGTTAGCCCAGGAGATGAAAGGGCAAGTTGAGCTCAATGCATGTCAAACAGACACGCCCGACTGTACACACACTTTTAACTCCAAAACCAAGAAAGAAGCCATTTCTAAAGACGTGATGGCTTAAGGAGGCTACCTCGGGCTACTTTCCTCTTTCTCAACATACATGAGCACGCACACAAAACACTCAGCAATAACCAATAAATTATTTTGCTGGTCGGACTTGCAGGATTATTTAGTCCATGCACTTGATGACGCTTGACTTCTTATTGCCTTGAACAAATACCAGCAAGACAAATATTAGATCTTTTCATCAGGCACTTCCCAATGAAGGGCCATACCCTGATAAAGCCAGAGGGGCCCATGTGACAGCGGTGGTCTGCCCTTCTGTAGGTTTCACTCCCCGCTGCCGTAGGACAGACAGCTCATAAACCACACTGAATTTCACCACCATGTTCTTGCGATTAAAGCCTCTTGGCCAGGTTCTCACTGTAAATGAGAACTGCTTCTCGGCTGGCCCTCTTTGGTCAAATACAGGTAAAATTTATTTGGCGTGCTCCACAGTTCTCCCAAGGCATGTATGTGCATAATAGCGGAGCATATGTGAACCCATAAACCATATCAGTGTTGTGTTCCTCATTTGATCTCTGAAACTGTTCTATGTGCTTTGCTGTACTAGTTCTCAGGGTGGTTGTCTCTGTTTATCCGGTCCTGCCTTTCAAGGAAATGGACCGAGCTCTAATTCCCCTCAAATTAAAATAGGTCTTCGCTAAACTCATTTAGAGATCAGTGGAGGGCTTAATCCTTTGCCTGGAGAGCCTGTTTGCATCTTCTCTTTTTTGGCCCAGTAGAAGAAGCGAAATGACTAAATTTGCTGGACGGATGGGCTTAACGCAAGCTGTCGCAGGAAAGAGTGGACACACAGCACGTCAGCTTAGCCACCAGCGGTTCTTAATCTGATTCCAGTTAAACCAGTTGGAGACAACACACCGACCAGGGAGTACTTTTTTTTGGGCATGGGGGATGAAAGGAAGGATGAATTTGGAAAAGAAGGAAAGAAAGAAAGAAGTAAATTGAAGACAAGGGAGGGCAGCTTCTTTAGAAGAGTGCAACTTCATTTCCTTCAGGGTTAGATAAAGGGCATCTTCAAAGGCTTTTGTGGGGACTATTGCCTTTCTGTTTTCAGAACAATCTTGAAAGCTTGTGACTCCGAAAGTCAGCCAAACCTCTTCAGTGAAATGCATCTTCCTGTGTTTCATTTGTTGAATCTGGGTGTGTGACTCTGTAGCCAATGGAAGATGGAATCACGTTAGAACCATATTAGAATCAGGTCTAGGGTGAAAGTTAGGTCAGACCCATGTATTTGTGGCGAGAGGGCAGGTTCTTTTTACCATCAAACATAGATTACTCCAGATATCGTGTGATGACTCACTAGCCAACAATGCCATTCCTTGTACTGACATCAACATAGCATCAAATATATTAACGCTTCTTGAGGGAACAAACTGCACTAAAAGAACATGATCTGTGAAAGTTTATCTCAAGTAGTAACTGAAATAGATGAACTGAAAGGCTATACAATTATTCATTGTGATTAAGCAAACCTACAAACCTTCAGCTTATGAATACTTTCCCTTTATCATACATTGAATCTGGACCACTATTAAGGTAACTGACAAATGATTTTCATTCCCAACTAAATACTTTCTTTTGGTTGAATTCATCCAGAGCACAATCACCTCAAAACCTTAGGACATGCATTGCAATCTGAATTTCATATTTCCAGTAGGAGCTATGCAGTATGGACTAAAACACCAATTAATTCAAGTAAAAATTATACATGCAAGCTACCAAAACCTCAGTAGGATCTTGTAAGAATGTAGCAAAGCAGCAACATAAATCACCCTATAAATCGCCATCCTTTAGGTCGAATACATTGTGTTCTTTTAGAACAAAAATATACTGCCTCAACTCAGTTGGCATGTATCCTTAATTTTATATATACAAATTGTACTTAAAAAAGGTAAGCACTGTTTTCCCCCCAACAATCTTTGCTTGGAACAGCCAGGTCCCCGATCTCACCGTGTCAGACAGGTATTGGGGACCCGGCTCTTCCACTGCTCACAGAGTGTTTTCTTTTCTTCAGACGAATATCCTCTCATTGTTTAGCCTGTGTTTTATTTGATTAAAAAGCCTTGACTCCAGCTGACAGTGGGAGACAGGAGACAGCAGGGCCGGTGCAATGAAAGAGAGCACCATGACAGTGTTGGTCCAGGACCGAATCTCAGGCACTCGCCCCCATGTTGGTGTCCTTTTGCGAGAACTGACCCACAAGTAAGCGACTCAGTGAAATCCATTTAGCCACCATACTTACCGAAATCGCCCGGTGACATTCAAATTCTGTTTCGGGGCTTGCCGTCACCACCCTTGCCTTGGCCCTTTGAAGAGGTTTGACTTCAGGCACAATAAAAAAAGGTCCAGAAAACATTATAGCCACAATGTTAACTCAAGGCCCCAGAGAAGACGACTCTTTCACAGATGGGTTAATGACATTGAGCTTATTTCATTCTATTTAATTATGGATGGCAAACTGGATACGTTATAACAGGTGCCGGATAATTGGATTTTCCTTGAAAGAGGTAATGTAAGTTTGTTTGTTTGTAGCGTTTGTTTTCCATCAATACAATTAATTTCTGTTTTCTTAACCAATGGGGACATTTTAAAAGTTCATATTATCAGTTTTGTACTCCTGAATATAAAGCTAACACAACTTCATAACTAAATGCGAAAGTGCTCAAGTTGGGCATTACTTCTTTTGAGGTTTTTAAGAAGCCTAAGTCTAATTGTAAATGACCAAAGAGACTCCAAATGGATTTGTCTAGTGTCTACTTCCACTTACGTAGTTAATAAGACAGAGTGTTTGTTTTAATATTACTACTGTTTAAACATTTAGGCTTGGTTTCAATGTAAAGTATGCAGCACTATATAAGGGGAAAGCAAAATATCGCTCATTCCAATACTCGATTCTAAGAATTCAAAATGTTAATTAAGCATTTCAGTTTGTGACGTGCAAGTCAATATTGATTTTATAAGTTGGCTGCAAAACTTGTCCAAGTTCACCATTTGCACGTCATTTCCAGGCATTGAACAAATGTTAAAAAAACAAATGTTCATTGTTAAAAACACAAGTATTCCTAATGGTGCATACATTGAATGTTTATGAAACATTTAATCTGCGTAGTGCTGGCCAGCACAATTCAACAAATCCTCAGCATGGTTTCTATACTTGTGGCAATTTAATCAACTCATCAAACTATTTTGGAAGGAGTCTGTGGTTGAGGTTGAACACAGTATAGAGCGAAACCTCTAGGTAATCTTTTTAAGATCCTAGATTTTTCCAGAGTCACAACAAATGCTCTTATATTCCACGTTTCCTTTTATAGTTGTTGATATTGGTGAGGTGAGTAATTGAGTACATGGGGGCTAATTGATGTGTACTGTGTTACCCTCTAGTGCTGTGGTGACCATGGGGAGTCCCGACAGGGGCGAGGTGGCCAGCTCACTGCACCCGTCCCGTGTTGGCTTCCCTGAGACCCCCCTCACCTCCCTGGAGCGGGACACCTGGGAACTGGAGGACACGAAGCCGCCCCGCGATCTGGCCGGCGCCCCAGAGCGGGGCCTGCCGGGGCTCTACCTGTCCTGTTTTGACATGCTGGTCACCGAGGACACCGCCTGGCTGCTGAAGGTTTCGGAGACCGCGCCCCCTTCCCCCAGCCCCCGCCCTGAGCAATGTCCCGTCATCGACAGTCAGGGGCTCGGCCTCTCTCTGGGCCTCGACGGCCAGATGGAGGAGCGCTCCTTAGAGCAGGTCCAGAGCATGGTGGTGGGAGAGGTGCTGAAGGACATCGAGACGGCCTGCAAGCTGCTCAACATCACCCCAGGTAGGCAGGCCCATGCACCCAGACCTCTAGCCAGCAGGGGGCCCCAAAACCTGATCTCACAGTCACAGAGTCTGCTGGCTTTTGTGTCTCTCGCCACTTAATTTATCAATTAAAACATATATTTAAATAACTACCTCCACTCAACTGGCAGACCCTGTGGCTGTCCATGTTCAGTTTTGGGACCCTTGTCTTAGCCACTTATACCCACCCACAGAAAAGAATAACTCTCCAAGCTATACCCACCCACAGAAAAGAATAACTCTCCAAGCTATACCCACCCACAGAAAAGAATAACTCTCCAAGCTATACCCACCCACAGAAAAGAATAACTCTCCAAGCTATACCCACCCACAGAAAAGAATAACTCTCCAAGCTGCTCTTCGAAACTACAAAACTAGAGGCAAATTAAGGTTCACATATGTTTGACCTGAGCATCTGGATAAAACAGGCACACTTATTTATGATACTCCATTTTTAGTCTGAGGTTCACGCATGAATCTAAAGAAAGAGAAACAGTTTGAAATCTGCTTTCATAACATCACAAATAACATCAGCTAAACTCCTTCTAAACTCCTAAACTAGTGGCAAACAAAGATCCACACAAAAATTCTAGTTATGAGAATATGACTTCAACAAACCAATGCGTTTAATAGACATTTAATCCAGTTCTAGCACAAAATTCAACTGTGATTTTTAGTTTTGTTCAGGACTGGCAGTTACCTCAAATTCTATTTTAACTGCAAAGCTATTGGCAATTGGACCCAGACTTAATTAGAAAATAAACGCTGTGTACTGATAAAAGGTCTAGACACGGTAGATACTATTCTGTGCACTTTGTGAGAAATACTCCAGAGAAGACAAGTTGTCTGACCTGTTTATCAAGGTACTCTTGTGATCACTGCTGTTTACCATTTCAGTTTTCTGTAGGGTGACATGCAACTGACAATCCGCGAAGACAAAGATAGGCCAGGGGCATATTTCAGCAAAAAACACAAACGCACAACATAAAATAGCAGGCGCTCTTGTGCAAACGGACATTCTCACAGATTGTGTAGAAGCCTTCATAAATGTACCAAAATAATCACAATGATAATGTACATATAATCCATTATGATGGCAATTCTATGATGCCGAAATGTAAAAATGAACAGCGGACGTTGTTGACACATTCAGTAAATTCCCCGTTTGCCTTCCCTGCACCGCCCCTAAGACCCCATAGACTGGAATGTGGGGAACGTCCAGAAGTGGATGCTGTGGACAGAGCACCTGTACAGGCTGCCGCAGGTGGGGAAGGCTTTTCAGGACCTCAACGGCAAAGACCTGTGCGCCATGAGCGAGGAGGACTTCAGACAGAGGAGCATGCAGTGCGGGGACGTGCTATACGCTCACCTGGACATCTGGAAGTCCGGTACGCTCGCTCACTGACCACCAGAGAAGTAAACTGTGCCCAATCCTGAAAGTGAGGCTATTTGAGCTGAGGCCAAGATCAGCATTCCCTTGAGGCTTTGCTGAAATGTGGGGTAGTGTTGTGGTCTGTGTTATTTTCTCAATATGCTGAACCTTATTCCTTGCATATGCTAGCTATTGACTCGACACAATACACAGGTACACAATGAGAGTTTCCCTGGGTTTTTAGTAGAGAAAGCATTTACGGCCTGGATTCAATCAACATCTGTCTGAAATGTTGACTTAGCAATAAACCTGAGTGTTCTTCATAGTTTGGCGAGTTCACAAATCACCAAAATTAATATGACTGCCTCCTTTTACTCAGCTGCATGGATGAAGGAGCGGTGCTCACCAGGAGACAGCAAGTTTACAGGTAACGTCTTTCCCTTTTCTGTGTGTGTGTGTGTGTGTTAGTAATTACTAATATCTAATGCATAGATATTACATTAGATTTGTCAGTACTTTTACTGGTGTCTGAGGGTTATTATTATTATTAATAATAATAATAATAATAATAATAATAATGATCTTTATTCACGTAAGAATATGTTAAATAAAAAGACTTAAATCACTTATAACACTTAAATCACTCAGTTTACATAAAAGCAGGTTTTCATATTTCAAATATTTATATGAGCCTGATCTGAGCTACTCTATTGCAGCGATGCGATTTGTGGTGGCTGTGAATCACACGAACACAGATTTATGCAAATGTGACTCTGACAGGACCTCTTCTCCTCCTCTTGGTCCCCTAGGTGGGGAGGATCTGTGGTCGGAGGCAGACTCCTTCTGTTCTGGGCAGCCCATCCACCTGTGGCAGTTCCTGCGGGAGCTTCTGCTCAAGCCGCACAGCTACGGCCGCTGCATCCGCTGGCTCAACAAGGAGAAAGGTGAGCGCCCGGAGATGTGGCGTGGGGCAGGCTAGTCGAACAAGCCAGTGATCCCCGGTGCGGTATCCGGCTGAGGCTGTCAGTGCAGTGATGCCCCTTACAGTCCATGTGTGATCCTCACCAGAGGTGTACAATCCAGGTTCAGAAAGTAAAAAGTCCTCCCCAGTATTTTGTTCCAATCACTTGGCTTTGCTGATTAGCACAGTTCTTCAGCCAGGAGGTAGAACTAATTAGTGAAAACAGCTGGCTGAGTTCATGGGTGGCAAAAACGCATGGCAGAACTTTCACTTTCTGACCCCTGGATTTTACACCTCTAATCCTTACAGTGCTGACTTTAGTAGTCCTGTGGGGTGGCTTGTTACTGGCCATTGCAAGTCTAATAATAATAATAAAGCAGTTTTACAAAGATTGTGAACCACCTCCCATGCTTAGGCATCTTCAAAATCGAAGACTCGGCCCACGTGGCGAGGCTCTGGGGCATCAGGAAAAACCGTCCGGCCATGAACTACGACAAGCTGAGCCGGTCCATCCGCCAGTACTACAAGAAGGGAATCATCCGGAAGCCTGATGTGTCCCAGAGACTGGTCTACCAGTTTGTCCACCCAGTATGAAGAGGCGGCGGGAAGGATTGGTAAGGGAGGAGAGTGAGGGGTGGAGGGAGCTGGAGCAAGAGCCTGCACAGACTGCAGCAGGCACCATACACACCCAAGTCCCGGCCAGGGAACTGGACTGGAATTGAACAAGGATACTAACTAAAGCTCTCGGTCTTCCCTCTCAATGCTGTCCAGTCAAAAAAGGGAGGGAAAAAAATCAACCAATCGTCTGGAGCCACTTCACAGCAGTACTTCAGTTGAGGAAGCCCATCCTCCAAAGAGTTAGACCATATGCTCATTTTCTTAGCACCATTTTATTACCAGAGGATGAAGACTGTTCTCTCCACACCAATGAAGTCAAAAATACATGAACTGCATGCATTTAAAACATATGTGAACTGCCTTATTTCCCATTTCGCATCATCTGCCTGTTCTTCTTCTTCTTCTTATTCTTCTTCACGTTTTATGATTTTTACATTATTAGTTTGGTGAATAGCATGTAGGGTTCTTGTCTTTTGGTTTTCAATGTTCCATATTACAGAGCTCTATTTTTATAAATTAAGCGGCCCTTATTGTGTTTTTTGTTTCGTTTTTGTTTGTTTATTAATTTGGTTTTCGTTTGGAAGACTCAACGTGGCAACTGCAACCAACTTAGCAGTAGTTTAATTTTCGTATTTAGACCCCTAGACCGCAGAACTGCATTACAACTGGAACAGCTTTTACAAACAAGTTCCAGTTCCAGTTATGCAGCTCTGTGGTCCTAGTTTCCTAAACTCCAGCTAAATTGGTTGCAATTGCCCCAATGTGTTTTCGTAGTATCATTTTATAGACTTATATTATATGCTGCTTTTTTTGTGATAATATTGGTAGGTTGGGTGTTCATTCCTAGAGGTTTTTTCCTGGCATCTGCCTTTTAACATCCCCTTGCCTGATAAAGAACTACTTGTAGCACTACAGCCCTTCCAATCAGCACTGAGAAAATAGGTAGCCTACTTTAAATCACAGACACTGCGTACTCCCCTCTGCACACCGTTTATGTATTGACTCCCAAAGGCACAAAATGTTACAAAAGAGTAGGCTACTTCTATAAAAATGTTATTTCTATTTACTTTGAAAACCTATTGTTTTTATACGACAAAATTAACGCTTTATTAAAGCTGTAGGCTACTAAGCCTCAACAGTAAACGTCTTAATTTTATGGCTTCCGATATGTGACAGAGACGTTCAGTTAATCCTTAATTTTCCGCATTCTATGTTTGCTTTAATTTATGATGTATGCCTTTCTGCCTTTAACGGTTTATGTTTGCACCACATATCGATACAAAACAATTGGACGTCAAATCAGGTTTACACAATGGAGGTTATCCAAGTTCACGTTACCAAAAAAACCCCACAAAGGTTATTTGTTCGTCTACTTGTTTCTGCCATTCAACTAGATGACAGAACATGACTTTAGCAAATGCAAATTTCTCTTATAGGTCCATTCATCAACGTCAACATGTGTCTGTACTCCCTATGCCATGCTTATTTTACTAACAAAAACATATTAAACAGTATCTTTTCAGTTCATCTCTACCCTATTGTATATAATGAAGGACCTCGCGTGTAATGAAGAAGTGTCTGGAGGTTAGAAATAAGAAAAAAAGTTATTTTTACCTTTTTTAAAGCCTTTATTCCACTCCTCCCCATAAACTAGTGCAACTTGCAACATATTGACTCGTCTGCTACAGTTTCCTATGAATAAATAGAAACTCACAAAACCTGATTTAAAGCTGAAGCTCTTACGTTTGTGTGTGTGTGTGTGTGTGTGTATTTTTAACCAAACAAGAACCTTTTCAGCTCCCGTCACTTTCGGATTAAACCCGGCACGTCCTTCTGTCTGTAGGCCTACTGTACAGAATAAGCGTTTGTTTGCATAGGCCTAAATTACTTGTTTATTGTTGCCAATTGGGTGGACGCGTGTGGCTGCGACTTATGTGTTTAAGGCCGGTTATATTTGCGTTAAGATTCGTTAGTTTTGCACATTCATGTTCTTCAAAGTGGGTGGCTAGATAATTCCTCTCTCTCGCTTGCCAATGACTGCGCCCCGTCAGAAGAGAACAATGCCGAAAAATATGTGTTGGTGCAGGTGCAACCACAACTTCTAAAATAACATGGCGAGCCATTGGCACCTTGAAATTCTCGGGGTCTATTTTTATTCTAATCAGTGACTGCGTTACACTGAATATTAACTTACGTTCCACCCGACGTAGCCTCATTCTCTAATGCTTGCGAGGTACTTGTTCTTCAAGCAGGAGCGTACACTCTATGTATCTATCCGGCGACGACCTCTTGTGGTGAGACGTTGACTGTAGATGTCGATTTCTGACGTGGCCACGAAGACAGTGGTTTTAAGTCAATACAGTCTAATAAAAATCAGCAAGGCTTTAACCTTTCTCCCACTGAGAGCACCTCATTCCTTTTGTTCCTCCACATGGTGTTGGGTCATAATTGGAGAATGAGGCTTGATGAGTCCCATAATAGGTGACGTTATCTTCAGGAGTCAGTGACTTAAAGGGATAGTTCGGAATTTTGGACTTAATGGGCCCTATCTTGGCGATCTTGGCGCTTGGTCTAAGCGCATGGCGCTAAGTCCATTTAGGGCGTGTCCAAGTCCACTTTTGCTATTTTAGCGGCGTGTTTTTTGGGCGCTAAGCACGGCGCAAGGTGCAACTGGGCTGAACCTAGTCTCTTCATTAATTATAGGTTTGTCTTGGGCGTGACATGCAATAAACCAATCAAAATGTCATATCCCATTCCCTTTAAAAGCCTGCTTTTCCACCTTGGCGGATTGCTTATGATGGCGAAACAGAAATGCTCGTGCGTGTTTAGTGCGATCAAGGAATAGGCTATATGGGTCAATAGTAGCCTATGATCAATATTATTCGGGCTAACCATTATGAGTTCCCGATAATTCCTGACAGTACTGTTTACAAAATATATGCGGTTAAATTTCGTTAAAAGCACCTGCAACAGCTGAGAATAAGCGACCAATTGCTTCCGTCTCACCTTAGAAAACGCCAAATTAGCCTGCTTGTTTAACAAATTTTGTTTGATTATGCAATGAACTCATGTTTAAGCTTCATCCGAAGTTCATTAGGCTACCTGCATTCTAATTTTGATTAATAACATAAATAACGTTATTTTGCCTTAATGATGACACTAAATACAATAAATCTGTCAGGTTGGCAACCCATACGTTCAGCATATTTTCCCTTATAATGTCCTGCTTATGGAAATGTGACCAACCTGTTTTACTGGTAGCATAATACGATCCACTTTCCCAGGAAGACCGTGAAAAGTGTGATTTACAGCAGGGGAAACAGACCTGCTCCTGTAAAGTGCACATGCAGATAATGGAATTAAAATTAATTGTAAATTAATTGTGTAACGTGCTGCAAATTTCGTTTCTAATTAGATGCTTAGTTCTCTTTAAAATATTTTGTTCAGTTATGGAATAACAGGTGAAATCAGCAGGGTTTTAATAAGCTGAGGGTATGGAAACCTTGTCACTGTAATTTAAAAAATATGAAGGACGAAGAATAGCTAAGGTTACAATTCAGTTAACATGAAGACATTTATCTCCGTTTTTTAACCATAGGCTATCGAAAAAAACCTTATGCACAGCGAATCCGCTGTAGCCTATGCTATTTGAAAAACAATAAAAGCAATATTCACTGGACAAGGTTTTTAACTTTTTTCAGTCACAAACCATTCTATTTACTTACAGGCTGTATTCCTAGATAAACAGAGCTGTATTGTAATGACGTCTGAAGCGCATTTTCAGAACGCAAATGTCCGTCTATTGCAGTGCGCGAGTTTTCCATTGAATGACAATTCACGCATTAGGTGTAAATGACAATTCGCGCATTAGGCTTGATATCGGTGTTATCAGCTCCTTTTTAATGTATAGCCATTGTCCCGTATCATTGCACATCGCCTGGATGTTGATGGAGTGTGCTGAGAGCAATGTAATGTGGCATCGCTTCACTGAGGGAAAGGTATGTGGACCTATGGAACCTTTTATTATTATGCATTTTTGATATAGCCTACACAATAATAATATTTCACATTGTGATCTAGATATTTTAGTCATGCTTGTGCGCGCCCCTGTGTGTAACAGACAGGAGGCTACGCACGTTGTGCACACGCCTATGTAGACGCACTTATATGCGCCGTTAAAATAACATGTAAACAACTGCGACATGACTTTAGACCAGGTTTGTGGTGGTTCTAGCGCAAGCGCTTTCTGCTGGCTCAAGATAGCAATACGCCAAAAAGAATCCTGGCCACTCCTCATCTTAAGACCAACACGCCCAGTTCACTTGTAATGGGCGCAAGAATACATGCTAGTTAAAGGACGTAAGCGCTAGGCGTTATTATGAACCTAGTGCCGGGTGTAAGATAGCAAAGACACTTGCGTTTGGGTTAGCGCCGCTTTGCGCCGGGTGTAAGATAGGGCCCAATGTCTCAATTACGACTTACCCATGATGTAGTTGATTGATGGAAACCATTTTCAGCTAATTCCATGCTGTCCCTTCTTTTGGACATACACACGTTGCTAATGCTAGTGCAACTCTATGGCAACCGGTAGCATCCACTACCAAACACACTTAAACACTCCAACACAAAGGTATATGTGTTGTCAACTTTTAGGGTACTTTATAATGTAAACAATGACATGGGGTTCTGATCTCAGATGTGTGGGTATAGTGTTGGGCAGTCCTGCTGTTGCCTTCAAGCAGGGAATTTTTATGTTGTTGCTCAGTAGACTACAGACTACTACCCTATCCCCAATCAGTAATCAGACAAGTGACATTGAGATTTTGGCAACAACCCCCACCCCCACCCATTTAAAACTAAAATTGCTGTGACATCTTCACATTTCTTAGCTTTATTGGACAGCACAGTGTAGACAGACAGGAAGAATGGGAGCAAGAGAGAGAGGGAAAGACATGCGACAGAGGTTGTGTCAAACCGCCGACGTCGAGGCTCGCAATGAGCATAAATGAGCCTGTAAAGCATAGGGACTGGACAGCGAGAATCCCCGACAGCTTCACATATCTCAATGAATAATTACTTATTTTCTTCTAACCTTGAATTGATCAGGCACCGCACCAATTTTAAGATACAATTTCAGCATTTATACTAAAGATTCATAAATGTTCTGGACTGTTAGCAGTTACATTTCGCAATATTTCTTGCTGAACCCCCGCCCCCTTGAGGAAAAACAAATAAACAAAGTTTACATATACACCTTCTTTACTGCTTGTTTTGTTGCTTTTCATTTTAGCGCCACACAATTGTACACTTACAATATAATATATTCTTTAAAATACATCATCATATACAAATCAAACAGCGTGAGACAACTACACGCTCCGATAGGTTTACAATTCCATTGCGATTTAAATAAATATAGAATGGAACCTACTAGTTTACCATTGCTTTTCTCTTGTTTGTCTGGTATTTATAGCACATATTCAAGTAAGACACTACATTTTGTCTTTATTGGTCAATCACTTGCAACTTTTTTTGTCTTTTGTTTTTGCTAAATACACATAATTCATACAGAGTACAATAAAGATGTATTTCTTTTCCCGAAGTTCTGTCCCAGGTACAGCTCTGTGTGTTGTAAATATGTGCTAGGGAGAGGGATTGGGGGGGGGGGCTTTGAGTCATATTATTTGGCTGGATAGAGAGCTTACTAAGACACGTAACACATAACTTGAGAGAGCTGGTAGGTATATATATAATCTCCCATCGTTAATAATGCCCTTGCCCATTTCATTCAATTTTGTAGCTATATTGCATGCACCAATGACGCATGTGAAATCACTCACATTCTGTCACCTAGGTACAGCATTCCCTCTGAGGGTTTCACCTTTGCAGCAGATAGGTCAGTTCAGAGAAACCGTCTGATATTTGTCTTGTTATTATATGGTATGTACTTATATTTTAGTCCCTGCAGACATGCTGGCAATGTCCAGAGCTTAACCTAATGCTTTAGTTTTTTCCATGTGTATTTAGTCACTGAAGCCCAAAGACTGAACATCGTGGTTTTATAGGTAAGATATGAAGGGGAAAGCAGAAAAGCTCAGCATGGACAGCAGATACAGTAGTCTCCTTATTAGTCTCTAATATGCAGTAAAATACTGCATAGTTGCTGTCAGCACCTTCAGGCGATGTGATTGGAAGTCAGTTATACCTTTTAACAGCTGTGATATTTTGAAAGAAAAAGGAGAAATCAAGTCTTGGAATTCATTTGATTAGTGCATAATACACAGAACCTGAATTTGCCATAACAGGCTGGGCATACATAAAAGGCAGGTATGAGACAGATAGGTTTTAACAGAAGGTTTGCAGCACGCAATGACAAGGTAAACAGTAGAATTTGGACTTTGAATATCCCAGGGTGAGATGCAGCTGCTGCACCCTTGAGCAAGGTAGTAAATGTCCAGCCCTATAACTGGATCATTTTTAAAACTTAATTAGCTTTGTAAGATTGTAAAATTACAGAGCGTAGATGAGTGTCGGAGTACCGATAAAGTCACAGGAAATACGAGTCTTGAGGGCAGGGCTGGTTCTAGGCATAAGCCATATATAAATGATTGCGTAGGGCGACATCAACATGGAGGGATGGCAACCGTCTGGACGGGCGGCAAATGAAGGGTGACAAAATAAAACGTTAAAAAAAATGCAAAAATGTGTTGTGTCCACGAAAGGCGGCAAAACAAGATCTTTCTGTGTTTGGAGAGACGCGGATTTATGAGGTCATTGTTTCTGGAACGGACCTGAAGCAGGGGGGTTTTTCAGTCTTTCTTTGGCTCATGTCAAAAAGCAAACCTGGCCCCCACACTACACACCACTCCTGACCCCCCCCCCCCCCAAACCCCCAACACCACACCCCTCAACTCCCTTCTTCCCCACACATTGTTCACCGCGCCTAATTAAACGACATGCGGATCCCAAATTCATTCAGAGCTAGCGAGCGAGAGAGTGGAAGACAGTGTTAAGGAGACTGCTCTGCGAGATTACTGCAGGGCGCGTCTCAGTCTGACGGTATTCAACCTTGCAGCTTCACCGACTATTTTATTTTTGAATGCTGCCACCTGAAGCACAAGCATGCCACAAACAACAGTCGGGGAAGAGATAAAAGGAGGGCAAGTCGGGTGAACACATCAGAGTGCATCAGCATAGCAACAGCTGCAATACCATTGTGTCCTAGAGACATGCTTTAAGCCTTTGCATTTTGAGACACAGACCCATACCCTATAGTTCAGGGCCGACTTCCTAGCAATATCAAAACAGCTGCACCAAAAATCCCTGTCCCTACTTCCGTTCAGTACTGGCAGCCAGGCCTCTATAAATGTTTGTATATGATATATGGTCAAGTTATGGATGGGTCAAGTTAACTTTGTCCAAATTTGTTCTCTTTTGTTAATTTTTGTAATAAATTGTGGGCAATACTGATGGTAACCACACTCCTGGACTTAAAAATTAAAGACAATAGCCCATGTCTCCCTGTCTCCATGATCACAGTACCACAGTCTGAACATTCAGCCTATGGGTGACTGCTTGCTAAGCAGAAAAAAAACAATATTCTTATAACCCCTCCACCCTAACCCAAATCCAAATCCCTGTGCCCCTGAAAGTCAAACATATCCGGCTGTAAAACTGTCTCCCGGAAATCAATCCTACAGATAAAGAAAGCAGGACTGGGCTTTTCTGAGAAAGAAACTACCTGACAGAGGAGGTGTGATATTTACCGAGAGCTCTGTCATTTGTATGTTAGCAAAATATTTTCTCTCGCTGGACAATATCTCTTGGGTGGACAAAGGCAGGAGGCTCTGCATGACCACTGTGCCCCATTGGATAGGTCCTTTGCCCTGTCCCGCCCCCCTTTGGTCACATGGTTGCAATCCTGCTTGACAAGATGTCACCTAGATGCACTTAATGTGTGTTGCATAGCACATGCTGCTTGCAGAATCAAAGACAGAGAGAAACAACACATTGTATAGCACACACCGGTAACAGGAATGTAACCAAAACCACAGTGACAGAAGGAAAAAAATGCACTGTATAGCGCCTTCTTTTGGTAACGCTACACAGGATTACCAATGCAAGAATGAAGACTGTACACGCATAGCATCAAGACTGCTACACAAAATGTCATCAGTTTTACACAATTCACATTGCATAGCTCATTCTGGCTACACAGGTGTCATCTACATAATACTCATTGTTATAGGAGAACATACCGCTACACAAATGTCATATCAGCTGCACAAAATTTATATAGAACACAGTTACACAAAATGTTTCCCTGCACTTGCTTGAATGGTGATATAGTCATATATATTCTATAATAAATACTGTACGTTTTCTTTTATATTTGACTGAACCCCCCATGTCCCAAAATGGATTAACATATACTGAATATACTGCCTTTTTAACTTAATAAGATTGTGTTTATTGAAGACTGCTTGGTGCATCTGTCTGGAACTGTTATTCGGGAATCTCTGGCTATGTGCAGTATGATTGGACGGTACAGTCTGAGCTGCCTCCAATAGGGTGTCCTCCTTCGCTATTGTGACTAGATGGACTCCACGTAATTGGCCGGGTACAAGCCCAACTGGCCGTTTTCTAGGCGACCTTTACACCAGCCTTGGTCGTCCTCATCCTCCAGCTTGATGAGCTCTTCCCCTGGAATGAAAGGGAGAGAGTCATTTCACAGTTTGCACTAACTGCAAAGTGCTTTACAGCGGTGCCTAAAAGCCACAAATTCAGTAAGAAATCTCATGTTATATTTTTAATATCCATCTATGCCCCCCCGCGCATTAGTCATCACAGCTGATTTTAATTAGGCCCACAATTAGACCCACCTGGGAACATTCTAACCAATCAGATACTTGGAAAGCACACCATGCAGGCACACTAATAATCCAATAGTCAGTTCAAGAAAATGGTGAATGAAGCTTATTATGTACACATTTATAAATAAAATTAAAATATCTGTAAAAAAACAGAAAAAAAATAAACAGACACATGTCCTGTCTCTACAGTGAAGGCTACTCATTCACAGAATGCCTAACCATACTATTATCTCTAAAATCCTTTCAGGAGACTGTAAACTAAAACTTATCTTCTGTTTATCTTCCAAAATGAGTGTAGTGAACTGGAACGCTGTTTCACTCAGGCAAAGGAGCTAAACTGTGATGTTATTTGCGGTGCGGGACACACCCGATCAACCTGAAAAGTTGCAGTTGCACGATTAGGCAGGGAGTATCCTTCCAAGAAAGACCCCAGGGTTTCTTCCTACATGTCTTACAGGCAGTATTTCCTTGCTACGGTTGCTTCTGGCATTGCTCTATGGGGGTTTAGGTCAGAGTAAACTGTGAAGTGTATTGTGACAAATCCTTTGTAAAGGATTTTGATCGATTGATTGAATGACTCCTTCCCTGGGAGGAACGAGAATGCAATGGAGATTACAGACAAACTTTTCAACAGGATTATTTCACAAATTAGTAGGATACATTCTATTCAAAGTTTCAAACCACTGCAACGCCTTTGTTTGAAATATTTACTGGACAAGCGGGATGTATTCGCTTGTCTGCCGACAGGTTACGGCAAAAGTTTAATCTTTCAAACATGGCCCACAGCTTGTTGGCTACTGGCTAATGACTACACAAAGGCAAACATAACTATTGCTCTATAACCGGCTAATTCAGAGTCCAAAATGTTCAAGAAAATAAGTGGAATAAATAACTTTAATTAATAAAGTAAAATAAGCAGAATGTAGCTACTTTCTTTCCCTCAGTGACTACTGGATGACAGACGCAGCCTCGTAGGCTGCAAATAGTAGGCTAATTTACGGCAATTAGGCTACAATTAGCCTAAGTTAAATTTTGTCGTTTTTAATGCAAATGCAATAGCTATATGGATAGATAAATAATAATGCTTTGCATTTATATAGCGCCATTCTCATCAACCGGTGACTCAAAGCACTTTACAATGATGAGGGGGAAACTCGCCTCTACCACCACCAATGTGTAGCACCCTCCTGGGTGATGCAACGGCAGAAATTTTGCACCAGAATGCTCACCACACATCAGCTGAGGTGGAGAGGGAGAGAATGATTTTAGCCAATTAAACTGGGGGATGATTAGGTGGCAGATTGAAAGAGCCAGGTTGGGAATTTAGCCAGGACACTGGGGAAACCCCTACTCTTTACGATAAGTGTCATGGGATCTTTAACGACCACAGTGAGTCAGGACCTCGGTTTACCATCTCATCCGAAAGATGGTAGCTCCTACAGCACAGTGTCCCCATCACTGCACTGGGGCATTGGGATTTATTTCACCAGAGGGAAGATTGCCCCCTACCGGTCCGCCAACACCATTTCCAGCAGCAACTTAGTTTTCCCAGGAGGTGTCCCATCCAAGTATGGCAAGCTGGCCATGATTTGATTTGAAAACCATGGGGAAAAAACACTTGTCTTCCATTATGATGCATCTTACGTAACTAGCACAGCCCCATCCTTTTTGTAGGCAGGACCCACAGACAGATAGGTATCCATCCTTCTGTGAGTTTCTGCAGAATACATGTCTATATGCAATGATATATTTATCATATTATATATATATATATATATACACACACACACCACACACATGTGGATCTGTCTTAGTGCCAAACACAAGGTCAGCTTCCGTAGCCAAGAGGGCTTAATGACTGCCAGCTAGTGCTGCAATTATCATGCCCATGAGAGGCAGTGTTCATGCATAGCAGATGCCTTTAATTGGGTCAGCAGAACCACACTAAGAATGACTAAGCCCAGCAATTTCTGCCCCCAGGGGGTGGCTAGAAGGATTATTATAGGATGGATGGAGGTTTTTGGTCACTTCCTGCTCTTGCGACTGACACAGGGCACAAGGGGGGGACGAAGTAGCAGGGGGCCTTGGGGTTCTCCCCCAGAAAAATTTGAGCATTTTAAAACTCATTTCCTGCATTTCTACACAACCTCACACGGGGCATTTTCTAAAATAAAATACTTTATTTATGAACATTTTGAAGATTTATTTATTTATTTATTTTTTTCAAAGCCCTAGATAGATTTGAGATGCCTTCATATTAAGCTAAAGCCATGGTAGGCTAATCAGTACATTAGTAGATAAGATCATTTTATTACATTTAAAACCCACCTCCACCCCCCCTCATCTTATAGGAGGGCAACTGTATTTATACCCAATAATACCAAATCATTATCTAATTTTATATGGAAACATGTATATTAAAGATGAGCTATAGTCCTTCATCATTTCAGTCTCTTTGTGCTATTTTCTATTTACATGTGAAACAAAGTTACTGCAGTTGGCTCATCATTTTCATTTATATTTTAGCCCTCTCCACCCACCCTTATCAGAGGACAACTTTATCAATACCAAATCAAATCAAATTATTATAGAATCTTACTTATTCCTTATTAGTTATTCCTTCATCATTACAGTCTCTTTGTGCTCTATTTTCTATTTACATGTGAAACTAAGATACTGTAATTGGCTCATCATTTTTATTTAGATTTCATTTAATTTTTTTTATATATTTTATGCCTGAGATGCCGGGGGGCTTGCCTCTGTTGACGGCTGCTGCGTCGCCTCTGAAACAAGAGCATTGGGGTTACAAGGTTTTATCACAAAACGGTGATGGTGGTGAGTGTGATAGAGAACGTAAGAGAGAGTGAGAGACAGATATATTATGATAGTGTATTTTAATATATGTGAAGTATTCCAAAGTTTGAGGAAAGCAGGGCTGACTAGCCGACATGCAGCAGTAGGCTAGCTAGGCTACTAACACACACAGACACGTGCAGCCAGCTATTGCAATGCTGCAGATTTTTCGCAGAATAAATAAATCTAAACAACCAGGCTAGATGCAACATGTAATAAATCTATTTAAAATCTAATTTCCCAGACGGAGACTCTCGCCATTATCCTCATCACTGTGTAAGCTTGGCTAGCTAATATTATATCCTAAGCAATGCGTACAGTTATCAAGAAGTGACAGCATAGATTGATCCAAAAAAGTGACCTCTCTCTCTCGTGGCATCTCCATGTTTTAGCCTATGTGGCCAAACCAACCAATCAGATATTAGAGAAATATTTTGATGTGGCAGAGGCGGAGTATTTGTGTGCCCACTCCTAGAACTGGCCCTGCTGAGACACCTCACAAATCATTTGTCACTGACTTTATTGATGCAGAATTAAACTAGCTAGCTAGCTAGTTTGCACACTATAACATTAGCTCCCTGTTTTAACATGACCAATCTACACTTGTCATTTACTTCTTATTTCAGTAAAACACTGTTTTAAGAAAATGCTCATCTAATGCAGGTCCAGTGGTTTCTTAACAGGTTGAAACACATTAAAAATAAATCTGTTAAAACCCCGTGGTGGCCGGTGATTTTAAAGGTGGGTCCTCACCGGCTTTGAAGCTGAGTTCATCCTGCTCCTGGCCATCGTAGTCATAGAGCGCCCGCACACGCACAACCTTCGCACTGCCCGACTCTTCCTCAAATGGGTTAGCGCCCCCGTTGGTTTCATTGCCTGAGTTAGAGGCAGGCTGCTCATCATCAGACCACTCTGTCTGGTATGTCTGGCTCTTCTCATAGCTGCTCACACTAGAAGAGGTGAGAAATAAAGAAGAATGAGAAGGTTAGACGTTCTTTAGACTCAACAGATACTCAGCCCCTGTATTCCTTCTGTCCTACCTGTTCAACTACAAGAGGTTCTAGTTTAATAGAAGGTTCCCGTACTATACTATAGTACAGAACGTCCATGAGGGAAGGTTATTGCACGTCAAAACGGACAGAGTGCTTCTTACCTCCCCCGATCACCAGCCTGTGCCAGGTGGTCTCCTCCTGGGGTGACGTTGGTCAGCATGACCCCCTCATTAGTCTTCTTTACCTTCTCCTTCTTGGTGATTGTGTGGGTGAGGTCTGGGTTGTACTCCTGGGGAGCAGCGATGAAAGCCTGTTCTTTCCACACGCCACACAATTCAATCTGCTTGTCCGTGTCTGCTGATTAGTGTCTGCTTGACACTAATCTGAGATAAGTGTGCCCAACTTTCATGGATGTGCTCTGCTAAGCTTGTGGTTCTGACAAATTATGAGCATGTGTAGGTAGGGCCACATTTGGAAGTGCACTTCCGAGCCAACTGAGCCATTGAGCTTTGACATAATGCTGGCTAAATAGATCAGATCCGATTGTGGGAAAACAATCTTAGAAACTGTAATTTCCAGATGTTCCAGAGCAAGGGTAGGCAACCCTGGTCCTGGAGTGCCAGTGATATTCCCTGTTTTTGTTCCATCTGAGCTTGAGCTTGATTAAAATGACTGATTTTGAATATTCTCAATGGTAAAACGGTGAGTACCCCCAGCACATGGTCACCTGCATTCATTAAACCTGATTCATTAAAATTAATCCAGTTATGTTGTTATAGGTTTGGATGGAGCAAAAACCAGGACCATCTCTGGCACTCCAGGACCAGGGTTGCCTACCCCTGTTCTAGAGATAGAGGGTGTGTGGGATCGAGATTACAAAATGGATGGTTTGGAAAAGCCATATTCAATTTCACCAATGATAAATATTTCATCCCCAGTTGGCTCTCAGTTGTCTGTTAATGTTTGTATCGGCTAATTTATCCGCAGCTGTTTGTCTTTCACCCCTGAGATCAGAATGCCCTCAGTGGGCCTGGTACTGATGTTCTCATCTTCCCTCCCATTAGAAGCTGAACTGCTCTGGGCCAGTAGAGTAGATCTGAATGACGCCAACTCTCTGTGGAAGCCATTTTCTGTTCTCAGCCGTTCCATCTGACAGCTTTTCACACTTCCCCAGTGCTCTGGGATATTGAGCACAGACAGTCTCTCAAACACAAATTCTTTCAGTTGTAAAGATGGTGTGGGAGGATCAGGGAACTACAGGTATAATATAACATGGTTATGACAGCTATGATGACACAGTGCTGGATATTCTCTAGTCTACAGGTATATTACCAGCCTAAATGGGTGCAATGGCCAGGTTTTTGCTATATATTCTTATGTCCTAACACATATTTCGTATGAGAATGTAAAATTAACTTGAATTATTCTGTAAAAATAAAGGCAAGGAAGTATTTGAATATGAACCCCCATGAAAGTTTCTGAACACAGTGCTGGGTACTCTCTAGTCTTTGTACATAAATTGTTAGCCTAATAAGGCTGAATTTTCTCTTCATTACGCATTCTTTTTGTTATCATGTTCTTGTGGTACCTCGAACTGTGGCCAGTTCATGGGCATGCCAGGGCCATGATTGTTGCTGAACCACTTCAGGTCCTCCTGCGTGTTTGCTGCCAGGATGGTTCGCTCCAGGTCCCGGTACACTGCGCCATAGCTGCGGAGAAGAAAGGGGTTTAAACACGCCAGGGACCAAGAGGACTGCTGGCTGGCAGTTCACAGTGACTTTTTGGATATTTGCTTATTGGGGAACATGCCCTTCTGGTTCCATTAACTGCTAAGAAGACGTCTGACCTTGAAGCACGACAGAGGGACTTTAATGCACAGGCATTCTTTCTCATGTCAACAGAAAGACAAAAAAATAATGCCCTCAATATTTGAGAGAAGTTCCTTGAGGCACTGGTTGCCAGGCACCAGATGCTAGAACAATGCAGCCATCTCCATGCTATATATACGCACAGCGGTTCTTTACCGGGTGTGGAGTGCAGTCAAATGCAATCCTGATATGTGTGTGTTTGTGTTTGGATGTGTTTCAGAATGAAAGCAGCTACTGTAAAGTAGCAGATGTCTGTGTGAATGCATGAGTGTACGTGAAGGTAGGAGAAAATAGTGGACTTCCCTCAGCAGTAACCCTAAATTTCTTTCTGATTTCTGCACAAAATGGGTGAGGTTGAGCTAGGGATTGGATGAGCTGATACTGCTGCAGTATGGCATATGGAGGGCATTATCTATCCAGAATCAGATTGTGTGGAATGGATTTAAAATCTGGACACAGCAGAGCCAACAGTTGTGCCTTACGGCAGTTCTCCCTATGTGTGTGTGTGTGTGTGTGTGTGTGTGTGCGTGCGTGTGTGTGTGTGTTTGACTTATCATGCCAGGCTAGCACTGCATAGGCCTGATTTATGATTTAACAGTGTGGTAGCCTGCGGAATCACAGCCAAGTGACCATCTGACACACACACACACACACACACACACACACACACACACACACACACACACACACACACACACACACACACATGCAACTGTGCACATGCACACACACACACACACACACACACACACACACACACACACACACACACACACACACACACACACACACACACACACACAGTTCACACCCGCATGTGCCAAATGTAGCAGCCTGCAGCAGTTGTAGCTTACAGACCTCTGCTACACCAATCCCTACCACCAATCTGCAGCAGCGTCTGGTCTGAGATTTTACATAACTGACTGCAAAGATGACCTGAGAAAAAAGCTGGCAGAAATCAGATTGCATGTGCTGTAACTGATGTTTTACTGTAGACTGGAAAACAATTGCACATTTAAAAAATGTGCTAGGAAGAATTTGCCTGAAGCAAGAGTTCACTACCAGATCATTAATGATGTGACTCCAGTGTATTTAATCATAAAAATAGAATTTAAATGGTTTTCACAATTGCCGTTAGTCTAAAATGGCATTTATACTCTGTATATGCATAATGTCTGCATTCATTTTTACCTGGAGATTTCTACTGTAGTAAATGTTCCAGTGCAATGCAATTATTTCATTATCTGCAGCTCACTTGTTCCCATTGTAATAAGATCAATACTTTTCTATTCAGGTCCAGCTGAAGACAAGCCAATGGATTATCTGAGCCTTTCACATTGATATACCATATTTCTTTGAATATCTGCTGCAATATCTTTTTCAGTTCTCTTCATCTGTGCGCTGTCTGTTTGAGGGAAGCTTCTACTCAAGGGCAGTGTTCATTTAAAGGCGCATCTATTAGGATAAATACTGTAGCAACAGGTTCTCAATGTTTATGTGGCTGAGGCATGTTTAGAAATGCAAACATTCATCATATCTTTGAGATATTTGCTATGCTTATAAGACAGTCCCTAATGAAGGAGTGCGCCTTACAGCTGCAAGTACAATTACCCGTCAGGTGGCTTTCAAACATGCTTGTTTGTTCTTACTGCTTATAAATTAGTACCATTCATTCAAGGGCAGAAAATGCAAAGTGGACACGCGGTCATGCACACACACGTATGTTCCACACTAGGTTTTCTTGTCCCATGTGTCCATTGCTCCATCTAGGAAATATGGAACCAACAATCTAAACAGGTGAACACCCGTACGGCACACAAACTGTCACAATTGGCAGGTTTGAGGTCTCCAGACCGACCACTGATCGTCTCTAGTTTCTTCATAATAGGCGAGGTGCGTACCTTTGGTTCTCTGTGAGGTTGAGGTGGCGCTTGATATCCAGGAGCACCTCCTTCAGGAATGTCAGCCTCTTTACCTCCAGCTGCTGGCACAGGTCGAACACCTGCTCCATGTTCTCCATGTACTGGGGCGTGCACTTCCCCAGCTCCTCCAGAGACTTCTCGTACTTCTCCTTGGCCTGTGAGAAATACAACCCTGACATTACATCATGCCCGTGACCTTTGAGCCCTGTCCCTCAACGCACCTCAGCCAATCGTGTTCTGAGGTTGAGCACACATGGGGCTGCTCTCTGACAAAATTATCACAGTTTGTACAATTACCATTCAACAGTGAACATGTACAGTAAAAGCTTGCTATGTCCAGGCTTAATGCAGTGCTGAATGCCCCAGATTATAGGTTCATTATGAGCCTAGATGGGATAAATGGACGGTTCTCATTGTTACATATTCATATGTTCTGACACAAGCTTCCTATGGGAATGTAAATTAATTTGGATTTTCTGCAAAAAATGCAAGAAAGTATTTAAATATGAACCCTCAGGAACATTTACTAATAAAAAATGTTTCCTTGGTTTCATGTTCACCTAGAATCACCCTTGATGGCTTTTAGTCTTCTATAGCAAGAGTAGGCAACTGCAGTCCGAACAATCGAGAACGTTTTTGATTTCTCACTGTACCCAAACGGTTGGTGACCTAAAATAACCAGGCTCTTATTTGTACACAAAGTCAAATTGCTTTAAAATCTAAACTAGCTACCTGTCTAAAGATAGTTGGAATGCTATGACCAACAAATCCCCTGTTTTACTTGACTGAAGATTTTCTGCATTCTGACGGCACACAGGATCCATCGTGTGCAATTATAGAAGACTGACATTGTTAAACAGCGTGCCTAGAAGTGAGGGGCTGCTTAGAGGTAAAGTGGCTGTGATAAATACTTCACAGATGAAGACTTAAGGATTATTATTTGACAGCGGTGATGGGAATCTACAGGCATGCTCTCAACTCCCTTTGTAGTAACTAGGCCAAGAGCATTGACGTGACATTGCAGAGGCAGACTCCAGGGCATATGCTGCCATGTAACAATTAAGGAATGACATATCACATCTCAGACATGCAGGCCCAGCGCCTCCCCGTGTGACACAACCCTGCGTTAGAGATGACAACAGCTGTAATAACCCACGTACAAGCCACTCACTCATTCCCCCTACCAGGGAAGATTTTTTAAATGTTTTGATTTGTTTTTACTTTCTGAAAAATAAAAAACAGATCAGAGGGAGATTATCTCTGGGAAGATTACCACAAACATTCAATTTACCAAATTTGTACTCTGACCGGAACACCTCAGGCAGATAGGAGCATGTTGTTCATGAATCAACCAACGATAAACCTGATAAATACCAACAAAGTGGTCACTAGTGGTCAAAATTATGCTCCAATCTATTCTGATTGTGATTCCTTCACTAATAGGACAAGTATCTAACTACAGTATATTCAAGGTAAGAGAAGTTATGGTTGAAATCCGAAGTTTACAGTGAAAGTATTGGAGTAGGTCAGCGCCTGACTGGGAACATAGGTAGTGTCCATGCCTGACTGTATGTTCACAGCTCTATCTGAAACCTATTCCATAAACACTTTAATCTGGACAGGCCGAGTTTAATCTGCACCTCGCTTTGCCTGGGACCGTGGATACAGAGGGATATTCTCCCAACAGGATAATCTTCAGTGCGCCTATTTAATCTGCCAGCAAAAGTTGCTTTGAAAAGTCATTTCCACAGCTTAATTGCACTTGGGGTCTGGGTATGAAAAGAGTGTGAGGAGCCTGTTCCTGGGGCTTCAGCAACAGCAACATAGGCTTGTTCTGGTGAATCTCTCTCTCTCTCTCTCTCTCTCTCTCTCTCTCACTCACCTTTTGCACATCCTGTTTGCACTTGTCAACCTTCTCATGGAGCTTTTTTTGCTGGTCGGAGGTGATGGAGGCGTCAGCTTTGCCGTTGGCCTCCCGGGTGGCTGCCAGCTTCTCCTCCTTGCAGGCCATGTGGTATGTTTTCTTGGCTGTCTCCATCTGGGCAGGAGAAATTTTTATTTATCTCATGGAAATGCGAAGCCACATCACAGTTTTTTCTTTCTTATTACCTTGGTCGTCAAGACCCCGCCATCAATTTAGAAATAACTCTACTAACTGATTCAATCTAGTAATTTAATCTAGAAAAAATGTAATTTTGGCAGCTCAAGTAAATTGGCAGCACATATTTCCAGTACTATCTATGGTGAAATACCCAGATACCCTTATTTCAGTGTCTTGTAGAAAGGTTCCCAGTGAATATGGGACACTGTACATACAGTGACCAAAAACTAGACTATACCGATCTGAAACCATTATTTATAGAATAAATTCAGAAAAACACTATTTATTCTTCTATTCCAAGATTTATAAATAAACATTCCAATATCAAAAACTGTTTATGTGGTCCTCCTAGTTGGCTTGGGGAGGCAGAACAGGATCCATGAGGCAAAATGAATTGGGACCAAAACTGCTTCTCTACCGCTTCTCTACATTTCCCCTGGGCCGATTCAACAGAAGACAGACTCACTGCTTTATTAGATCAGGTGGAGTCTATAGGAACCACATTATGCTCTGAATATTATGGCTATTTTGAGATAACTTGAGTTAAACCCAATTAGGCCCAACTCCAATAGCGTCTTGATCCAAAGCAAGGCCCTGTGTCATCACAATCTACCCGCTCTGCAGCCAAAATAGCCCATGCTTTGCTCCAGATGCTTCAGACAACAGGTTTACGTGATTTAATGCCCAGCTTCCACTCAACAGTAATGGCAAAAGCTATAAACCTGTCTTGAGTGAATAAAGGTTTACTGAGAATTGTGTATTCAAATCCACACATTGGCTTCCAGTTACTGTTTGTATTGAACTCTGGAACTCACTCAACAGAATATCTGCAACTGCCCCCCATACATAGTATATTGAGTTATTACATAGCAAAATTAAAACCCCATTGGAGCCTCTCCCTGTGGGCCTTTCCCTGCCTCTCACCTCTTTGAGCTTCTTGGCCCAGGGCTTTTGGGCTTTCTTGAAGCCCTCGTCCGCTTCTTTTGTCTCCTTGAAGCCGCCCATCATCTGCTTGTGGTAGGAGTCCTTCTGCCAGTTCTTGACCTTCTCTAGGTCCTCATTGAGCAAGCCGTTCTTTACCTCCTGGTGCAGCTCACTCACCTTGTCTGCCTCAGTCATCACAGCCAGCCAGGCCCGCTCCACTGAGCCATACTGGGGCCCTGGGAACAACAGACACAGGGAAGAGCCAGGCTCAGTTCGTATTCCTATCAGGCCTAGGTCATATATGTATTTGAAATACTTTATCGCTTTAGACGCTGGTCAAATTTGATAATTTTCATCAATGAAACATATTACAGCCCAAACTTGACAATATAATGAAAAAATAATGTTGTTCTGAATCTTAGTATGCTTCTCACTAATTGTCACTAATCTGGTGAGATGTCCATAGGGCAGCCTGACGGGTTTTTGCAGCATGTTTCAACATAAAGTAACAACCTGCTCATGTTGTTTAGTCGCCTGCAGTCTGTGCCGACTAAACATGAATTGACAGCAGAGCTAAGTTGGTAGACTACAGAGTGAAGCGAAGCAGCATCTGCTTGTACATGCCTCAGAGGAGAGCGTGTGTTGTTTGCACTCTTTCAAATTGACCGAGCAGGTTGTAGTGATTAGACTGGCCTAGAAGACAGCTGAAGAAAAAATTATATTCTGGCACTACTTTGCAGTTCTATCAAAGTGCCTGAAAAAAAGTAAACTAACAGGACAGAGAGAGCTGAAATGTGTTGGCTTAATGTTTTAGTTTAACAAAAATAATTTTTTTTACTTCCATTTCTCTCTGAGTGACTGAAATAAATTGAGTTTTCATTACAATGCACCTTTACAGTATGGGTGGCGGATATATCTCTTGCTCTACATAGATGGTTGTACAAATGGTCTGGAACTGTGTCTCCCCACCTTTCTCAATCAACTGTCTCCATCTCTTGGACCAGTCAGTCAGCTGCTGGCTGTAGGCCTTCTCGATTTTGGCCCGCTCCTGGAGGCAATTCATGAGGTCATTACACAGCCGGTGGCCATCGTCGATCCTCTTCACGGCACGCTTGTAGTTCCCCACCTGAGAAACAGGAAGTGATGTCACATCATCAACTTCACATTTACACTAATTGCATTAAATCGTCGTTGCGTTTGACAGCATTCACTTTGTGCACAATTTGTCCATCTAAACGACAGACAAACACCATAACAGCACGGACACGCTCCACCATCTGACAGACTGCTTCATCCAAATTAAATTATACAATCTTTAGCAGATGCATGTAATATATGGCCAAATGTTGTTATATCCTAGTGCCAGCAACATTATTGCTCACACGTCACTCCTCTGCTGAGGTCACTCCACTGGCTGAAGACAAACCTCTTCAGACTGTACCTTGACTGAACCACCAATATAGTACCACTTTCATATAGCACTTGTTTTTTTGTATCATGTACCTTAAGCCTTTAACACTCCTGTAACACTAGTGTCTTGAATGCGATATTGTAGTTTATCATGTCTTACTGACTTAGCCTTAAGACTTAGCCATAGCTTGCTATGTGAACTAGACTCACTGTTCATATTTATGGATAGCTGCTACATTATGACAGAACTGTACTTTATCTGTCATGGTTTTTGACGAGTTCTTCCCTTGCGGTCATTTTCCTCGGTAGCCACGTGAGGGTGTTGCCCTTTTAGTGGATGTTTGCTCCGCCCTGTCTTTATCGCGGAGCTTCTCTCTGCATCCACACCTGTGCGTGGTTACCTCGGAGCTATTTAAGCCCACGTTTCCTTCGTTCTGGGCTTCTGTATCGTTTTGTGTTTGGTGTTTCATATTATTTTTTGCCTTTGTTTGCTTAGCCAGTATGGTTAGGTCTAGGCTCTGTAGGAGACCTGTTTGCTCCAGTGGGTTTTATTGGAGTAATGCGGGACTTGCCTTTGTGTATGTAGCTATTAGGCCTCTTCTTCCTTGGCTCTTTTCTGTTGCCGCTTCCTGGTCTTTCCTTTCTTTCTTTGCCTAGACCTGTTGCCTTTTCTGTCTCTCGATCCTCTCTCTGTCTGCTTTCTTCCTTGAAAGCGATAGGAGTCTTTGTTTGTTTTTGGTTATATTTATATAGTCATTTCTTACTGAGAGACAGGGCGTGTATTTTTTACTAGGCTTGGGTTAGTCATTGAGCCGGCAAATGTCCAGAACAGCTGTTCTGTTCGTCCTTTCTGTACCTGTCTCCTCACAGGGAGACTGGGCGATTTTGTTCAGAACAGTAGTTCTGTTCGCCTAATGGTACGTCTCTCCTTACAGGGAGACCAGGCGATTTCGTTGACATGTTTGCGTGTGACTGCGAGCCTATGAAAGTAGCCATGGAACGTTAGATCACTGTTCCTTTCGCCTTCTCGTATCCTCCCCCTGGGGGAGGGCCTGTATTTTTCGCATTTCTTGCGTTTGGCACACTGCTGGTAGGTTAGGACACGGAGACTGCTTCCCTTCTATTCCTGCAGCAAGCAGTTCGCTCCGTTTAGAGCTAGGGAGTTATTTTTCGCTTGTTGCGTTCTCCCTTTGCTTAGCTCTAATTTATGTTCCTTCGTTTGTGTTACCTCCGAGGCAGCCCCTTCTCTCATTTCACGTTAGCATCTCGTTGTTCACTGTTTAGTATACTGTTTGGGTATTCAGTGTTAGCTCATTGTGTTTACCGAGCTTGAGATTCGTTGCTCTCGTGTGCCGTTCGCCCGGTTATTGAGATGTAGGGCCATTATTGTTTGCATGTCTTGCGTTTGGCACACTGCCGGTAGGTTAGGACACGGAGACTGCTTCCCTTCTATTCCTGCAGCAAGCAGTTCGCTCCATTTAGAGCTAGGGAGTTATTTTTCGCTTGTCACGTTCTCCCTTTGATTAGCTCTAATTTATGTTCCTTTGTTTGTTACCTCCGAGGCAGCTCCTTCTCTCATTTCACGTTAGCACCTCGTTGTTCACTGTTTTGTATACTATTTGAGTATTCGTTTTCTGTTACGCCCCTTTTTTCTAGTTCCCGTATTATTTCCCTCCAGTCGAGAGTGGGAACTAGGTTATTTGTGTTGTGATTAATATTTCCTTAAATACGGGGTCTCTACGTCTCAGTGGCTCATTGAGCTTAATGAATCCCTCCGCTGCGTGTGGCCCCTCCAAAGTTCACACGTCACGCCCCCTTACATTCTCGGACCTGTTTGTAGTTGTTTCAATGACCTACGGTATGTACTGTACTTATTTTATGTCGCTTTGGATAAAGGCATCTGCCAAGTGAATGTAATGTAATGTATTATGGAAGATGAATGAAAATCCATCGTACAAAAAACCAACAAATGCAGATTAAATCGATAATTTTACTTTATAAACAGTGAAACAATATGAATAGCCTAATAAGATCATTAATGGTTGTCATCAATAATTTCATCTTTCCTCTTCAAATATAGTCATTAATTATTGCACTGTCATACAGGAAGCAATTTACAATTACAGAAAGCTATATGACAGGGAGTAATCAAGTCACCATAATGAATGAAACCCTTCAAAGCTTAGTTTGGCCTTTCCCTAAGGCTTTTATGTATACTTCAATTTTGATGTCCAGTGTGATCGTGAAAAGTTTCTATCTTTATTTTAAAGCTACACAGAGTTTTATTTATGTGAGGCTAAACAGCCAACAGATGTGGGAGATCATAGGGTGTAGGGCTGGAGATGGGTGTATAGATGCACACATTGCATTCTGTTATCTGTCTGGTGCCACCTTAAGAAAGTCTATGCCAGAGCTATTGCTCCTCCCTCAAGCCTGCAGGGGGGTGAGTTAATGCTGTGTGACAAAAATGGAGGGGGGTGAGTCGTGTGTCTGTGCGTGATGAGTTACGCAATGGCCGTGGCTCGGGGAGGAGAGTGTTGCTGGCAGGGGGATCCTGTCTTGGTTGTAAATCCTCTTCCGCGCTCTAATGAGGCTGGATCTGCAGATTCTCTCTCACTGGGATCTGACAGGCTATTAAGGGAAAGACACCCAGTGTCCTGGGCCATAGTGCAGACGGACCCCCCCCTCCCTGGGTCCTTTGACTTCACAGCAGACCTACCAGCCCATCCCAACCCCGCCTGGCCCAAATCGCCAGTGCTGCCTGGCCTTCCGCGCACACCTGCGTTATATATGTCAGGTCATGGCAGCTCCACCTGAGACAATTTTGAGCAGCAACAAAAAAGGAAAAACGGGCTGTGCAATAAGCTTTTTTTTGTCATGCTCCCTCTTCTTGTGTTCCAGTTTATCTGCTTCTGGAAATGTGGACTGAGATAAGGAAATGGAGACACTCCAAATAGTATCTATTCTTTTTTAGAATTGGCTAGTACAATAATTACTGTACTAGCCTGTTCTACCATGTATGGGGAGCTATTGATAAAATAATAAAATTTTGTATTTGTTTTTGTAATTGCAACCAGTGAGCTTCTTGCCTTTTATTCTTCAATTTTATCTGAAATGTATCTGCTGCAGTGTCAGAGTTAACCTGTGTTTGAAATTTGCCCTCATGTACAGGGTAACTACACCAACAATTCAGATTTAACACAGCTAAAATAGTAGAGCCAGCTGATTTAATGACTGTACTGGCAACCACTACTCCTGCATGTGTCACACAAAACATTAATAAGAAAGATCAATTGAGGATAGGCAGAGGTTTGCGTCAGGGAAGGTGCTGCGTTTCTCTGCAGCCACAGCGGCGCATGCCTGGTCAGCAGTGCAGCAACGCAGCAACATTACCGCAGGGTGAAATGGAAGCCTCCTTGATGGATATTCACACATTACACCCGGGCGCTAACGACATTTCTCCTCTGGCTTTGGCTGCGAGTGTTCAATCCCCACATCACCGCCAAAGTCAATGTCACCCGCCACAGGGGCCGAGCCTAATGCAGCCCTGGCTGAGGGGGCAGCCCTGGCTGAGGGCTGATCAGCACGCTCTCTGAATATTAATTAGCGAATGGGACCCAGCATTGGTCCACTAAATTAGGGACCCTCAAGATGCTCTCGGCTATGCATGAAGAAAGGCCTCATCCATGATCACATCCTGGTGTGTGTGGAGAGGAGTCCTCTGCATGGCTCAATGTGGTTAAAAAAAAAAGTGCAGGGTGCTTCTCTGCAACTGACTAAAATAACAGAATAGACGCTTCACTCCGAATCATGGGTTAAAAATGAGACCAACTATTGTGTTAAGGACTAAGAGAATAATAACAAACTGCCTATTGATTTTAATGAGATATAAGGTGGAGGGTAAGGATTTTGCTTTTTACCTCCCAGAAGCTGTCCGTGGCATCATCCAGGCCAGCCGGTTCATCGTAGTAGCCAGACATTATGCTGGAAGTGATAAAGTGGACTGGAAGCTGGAAGTGTCTGCAGTAGCACTGGGATCTTCATGCACTGAGAGAAAGAGAGAGAAAGAGAGAGAGAGAGAGAGAAAGATATGGAAAGATCATTTTGAAAACCTCTATAAAAACATATCACATCAAAATCACTTGGAACAGAGAGAGATCTGTGAAAAATTACACAAACTTGAATTAAGCATTAAAGACAATCAGCATCCTTTAGACGCCCCAATATCTGAGCAGGAATTGATCGACAAACTTCACATACTCCAATCTGGTAAAGCCAGCGGGCCAGATGGCATTTTAAATGAAATGCTAAAATACAGCAACTAAAAACTACAAAAGGCCATTTTAAAACTATAAAATTTGGTTCTGAGTGGTTCCCTGAAATCTGGAATCAAGGATTAATCACCCCTATATTCAAAAGCGGAGACAAATTGGACCCTAACAACGACCAAGGCATTTGTGTGAACAGTAATCTGGGGAAGGTTCTATGTAGCATAATAAACACAAGACTTCTGGACTTCCTTATCGAGCACAATGTCTTGAGTAAAAGTCAAATTGGATTTCTTCCTAAACACCGTACAACTGATCATATTTACACCCTACACACACTAGTAGAGAAACATGTCAACCAAAATAAGAAGAAAATATTTGCTTGTTTAATAGATTTCAAGAAGGCCTTTGATTCAATTTGGCACAATGGTTTGTTTTACAAACTTATCCAGAATGGTGTAGGGGGTGAAGTCTATGATATAATAAAATCAATGTACACCGAAAACAAATGTGGAGTCAAAATGGGAAATAAAAGGACAGAATTGTTCTCCCAGGGGCAGGGAGTGAGGCAGGGCTGCAGCTTGAGTCCCACTCTATACAACATTTATATCAATGAATTGGCCACAGTGTTGGAACAATCTGCAGCACCTGGACTCACGTTAGATGATAAAGAAGTAAAATCTCTTCTCTATGCAGATGACCTGGTTCTGCAGTCGCCCACAGAACATGGACTGCAGCAGAGCCTGGGTCTGGTAGAGAAACACTGTCAAGCCTAGGCCCTGACAGTGAGCATGACTAAAACCAGAATTATGATATTCGAGAGAAAATCCAGATTTCAGAGAAACAAATACAGATTCACATTAGGAAATAAAACAATAGAACACAGTAATAGTTACACTTATTTAGGATTAAAAATAAGCTCAACAGGAAGCTTCAACTTGGCGGTAAATGAACTGAAGGAGAAAGCACACAGGGCATTCTAGAAATACACAAATTATACTGCCTATCAAAATTTGGCTTAAAATATTCCAATCAGTCATTCAACCAATTGCATTATATGGTAGTGAAGTGTGGGGTCCGCTCACAGAGCAAGATTTTGCAAAATGGGACAAACACCCCATAGAAACTCTGCATGCAGAACTTTGTAAAAACATCCTCCAAGTCCAGAGGAAAGCACCAAACACTGCATGCAGGGCAGAATTAGGCCAATATCCACTACTGATTAACATCCAAAAAAGGGCAGTTAAATTTTGGATTCACCTCAAAAACAGCGACCCCCCACTCCTATCATTACAAGGCCATGAAATACCAAGAGATGAGCCCAGAGAAGAGTCCCCTCAGCCAGCTAGTCTTGAGGCTTAGTTCATTAACCCCCTCTAAGACAGCACCTCACAAACAATTAGAGTCAACCAAATTATAGCAAAACATGAACAAGACTACATTACTTATTGGGACACACAAACAAAAACACAAAGCAAATTAGAGTGCTATCGGGCCCTTAAAAGAGAGTACACTGTGGCAGGTTACCTGACCACAGTGAAAGAAATAAAAACAAAAAAAATATTGACAAAATATAGACTCAGTGAGCACAACCTGGCCATTGAGACCGGTAGACACCGGCAGACATGACTACCCAGAGAGGACAGGTTGTGCTCACTATGTCATATTCAAGAGGTGGAGACAGAGCTTCATTTCCTCACAAAATGTGATAAATACAGTGAGGAAAGAACACGGTACTTCTTTAAAATAAAATAAATTTGCCCTGAATTTTAGACGCTTTCAGAGGTAGAGAGATTGCCATTCCTGTTGGGGGAGAAGAGGTACTGTGTGGCTTTGGCAGCACAGTCCATTGCCACTTGCCACAAAATGAGGGACAGTGAGTAATGTCACATGACTAATTTTTTGTGTTTGACTTGTAGATGTAGAATTTTATTTATTTCTTTAGTGTGTGTATGTTTACTGTAGTTACATTTTCTATTGCTTATCTGTTTGTTATGTCAGTACATGCTTTGGCAATGTAAGTGTACCCTTGCCATGCCAATAAAGCTTATTTGAATTTGAGAGAGAGAGAGAGAGAGCTTGATAAATTATACAGCCCAAAATGTTCACATTGCCCGCTGCATTGCATCATCAACACCATCCATCTGCAAGGTTGCATGCATCAGGTCCTGTACAGTTCAAGCAGCCAATAATAAGTGGCTTCTATCCCAAAGGGTTGATTCAAAAAGAACCTGAAAATGGGTAAACTACATCGATTCATGCCTGCTTCCAGTTTTTTCGTGACAAAAAATTGAAGGGACAAAAATATTATCCTTTCTTCAGTCGCCCCTGAATTTCTGCACGACAGAAATCCAAGCTTGTTTTTGAGAAATTTCCACATCTACTAGTGTAATGTCTAAATCAAACAAGGTAGTTTTCTGCGTTATATATCTTGCCCATATATGACTTTCAAATGGCTGATTGCTCCCTTGTGCACGGTAGCTTGAAGTACTTCAAGTTAAAAGAGCCCTCCGCCCCGGCAGCTTGGCATCCGGTATCAAGCGGAGTTGAAAAACGGTGATTAAAATCAGTCGGCAAGGGCACACAAAACAAGACCCGCCATCTCCCTCTCTCTGCGAGTGCTGAACCAACATATCAGTGTGCTCCTTTACAGCTGGGAGATCTGTATTGACACACAGTGGTCCTGTTAAAGGTGATGAGTCACTTGGCACAGCGAGACTCCGTGCCCTTTGGCTGAACGGGAGAGGTGACCTCACTTGATTGGGCCTATATTACAGGCTTAGCAGGAGGTAAGATGCGTTCCCCTCTAATAGGCAACCTTCCGTTTACATTGCTACAATGTTGTCAGAATGCTATGTGCCAGACATGAATGTTGTGATGTGCTGCTGAGAGTTATGAATGTGTCATAATTATTGTGATTTTATGCGGTACACGTCTGTCTGGGATGTTTTCTGTCTGCCTGGGATGTTTGCCAGACCTGGATCAAATATTTTAATTGAAAAATAGGTTTGACTGAATTACGATTGCTAACAATTTAAAAAGAATACATTTTTAAACAATATTAAACAAAATTTAAAACTCTTTTTTTTATTTTTTTATGTAACTTGGCTGATATATGTAATTTAGAAACATTTTTGGCAAGAAAAACGTTCAGGGATCTACAGTAGTCTTTTTCTTTTGTATCATGATCTAGTGTAAAAGTTGTGAAAGTACTCTCGTGTACGTAGGCTATATGACCCAGGTCTGTTTGCGCGTTGTTCACTGTGAGCGGATATCAGATGAAGCCAGACACAGGCCAGCGTGTTTTCATGTAACAAAGCGTGTCCACACTCCCTCTTTTGGTGCATGGCACCGGAAATCAGCTATCGGCATCATTGCCCTTAAAATGCAGCGCTCAGGCTCAAACGAGCTGCCCACAGCGTTCAAAAGGAGCGCATCTCATATCGCCGCTGCTGGAAAATCCAGGTTCGCAAGGTAAAAGCCTCCCCAGTATTTTGTTCCCATGTTTGATAATTAGCACAATTCTTCAGCCATCAGGAGGTTGCACTAATTAGTTAAATCAGCTGGCTGAGTTTATGGGTGGAAGAAACACATCGCAGGACCTTTACGTTTACTTTCTGACCCCTGGACTTTCCACCTCTGGCATCTGTCTGCAAGGGCCTAGGTGAAAACGCTAACAAGGGCCTAGGTGAAAACGCTAACAAGGGCCTAGGTGAAAATGCTAACAAGGGCCTAGGTGAAAATGCTAACAAGGGCCTAGGCGAAAACGCTAACAAGGGCCTAGGTGAAAATGCTAACAAGGGCCTAGGTGAAAATGCTAACAAGGGCCTAGGTGAAAACGCTAACAAGGGCCTAGGTGAAAATGCTAACAAGGGCCTAGGTGAAAATGCTAACAAGGGCCTAGGTGAAAATGCTAACAAGGGCCTAGGTGAAAATGCTAACAAGGGCCTAGGTGAAAATGCTAACAAGGGCCTAGGTGAAAACGCTAACAAGGGCCTAGGTGAAAACGCTAACAAGGGCCTAGGTGAAAACGCTAACAAGGGCCTAGGTGAAAACGCTAACAAGGGCCTAGGTGAAAATGCTAACAAGGGCCTAGGTGAAAACGCTAATAAGGGCCTAGGTGAAAATGCTAACAAGGGCCTAGGTGAAAACGCTAATAAGGGCCTAGGTGAAAACGCTAACAAGGGCCTAGGTGAAAATGCTAACAAGGGCCTAGGTGAAAACGCTAACAAGGGCCTAGGTGAAAATGCTAACAAGGGCCTAGGTGAAAATGCTAACAAGGGCCTAGGTGAAAATGCTAACAAGGGCCTAGGTGAAAATGCTAACAAGGGCCTAGGTGAAAATGCTAACAAGGGCCTAGGTGAAAACGCTAACAAGGGCCTAGGTGAAAACGCTAACAAGGGCCTAGGTGAAAATGCTAACAAGGGCCTAGGTGAAAACGTTAATAAGGGCCTAGGTGAAAACGCTAACAAGGGCCTAGGTGAAAATGCTAACAACGGCCTAGGTGAAAATGCTAACAGCCAGAGGTATAAAAATACCCTTTTTGCGGCCGGCGAAACAGCCTGTGTTGGCCCAGCGGCTGGTCCGGGAAGAAGACGGCTATTCACTTGCGTTTGTACAAAAGATGTGGAGTGACGACGTGGTTAAGATCCACAGAGCTGCTGCGTCACTGCTTCGCTGCTTTCCAGTGACAGAGCAAAACAAAAAAAAACTCAAATATTCATAGAACAATTTGTTCTCTCCCTGCTCAGCACGCTTCTGCAGACCATGAGAGCACAACAAAGATGCGATATCCTGGACACACCATACGTGCCTAGAAACATATGTAGCGACATGTAACGAAAGGTCAATGCACTGCTGTGACTGTGCAGCGCGGCACTGGTGTGCAGATGGGGCAGTACACAACCTTTAGAATACTTTAAATGAGAGGTTACAGCGTAAACCTGACCTAGAGTCATTTTCCTAAGCAGACTTCAGACCATTATTACATATATCATTCTTAGAATTCTGCTTCTGCTGCCATGTAATCGTTTTTTTTACGTAAGCAAAGAAACATTACGATCATGTTCAGCTTTAGCTGTGGGGGCAGTTACAGTCTGTCTGGTTGCAACTGCTGGACTGCATTGTAGATAGGCAGTTCAGCTATAAGACATAAAAATGTCACCAACTATGTTGGATGAATGAAGTATTTCATTATTTCACTTTCAGGGGGGATACATCAAGTCAGATTTTATGGCAACAGGCCAAATATTTTCGATGCACTGCAGGCTGTATTTTGTGTACAAAAATCTTTTCTGTGTGTATGTTTGGGGGGGGGGGGGGGGCATAGATGGGAACTTAAAAGCAGTTTGAGATCAGTTGTTTTTTTTGTTTTTGTTTACAACAGTGGTAAAATACCATGAACTTCAAACAAAAAATTATTTTGCCACACAACTCAAATGCATGGGACAGCACACATTTAAAAGTCCAATCTGCATTGCAATGGCTTTCAAACACTGTTTGCAGTTCTCGCAGCCACGCTTAAACTGAAGCGATGAGTCAGCCTCTGTCACCGCCGCGCTCCGCTCCGCGTGCCTCCTCTCACCTTGGCCCGTTCGGTGATGTCAGCAGCAGACAGAGTTAGCTGGCAGGCAAAGCGGATACGGGCCTCTGGGGGGCTTTATTTTTAAAAAGAGAGGTGAATCTGCAGATCCACCCGCGCAGTCTCTTGTGTTCACCTTCACGGAAATTGTACCGGGTGCAGGCGTGGCGACGGGAGGCAGTATTCACTCTGGAATGTTCCGTACCCCCATTTGAGAAACTGGACCTCTCTAGAGTGTGGCGGAAGCGGTCAGTCGGTGAATGATTCCGACGTCGGCAACCTTGGCGTTTCGTCAGCTGAGGCCAGTGGCGCTTCTCATCAGTGCCAATGTGGCCTGACAAGAGGGGACGGGGGGACCAGGGACCGGGAATGGCGGATGGGGGACCTGCTGTGGACTGCGAGCACGCATGTTATCTGCACACGCCTCCAGACCCAACGTTGCATCCATCTTCCTGCACACCCTCGCAGTAATGGAATATACTGCAATATATTATGTGGACTTTTTTGAAAATACAATGATGAATACATTTCAAAACAGCATTTGCCTAGTCTGTATAAGTTTAAAAGACTCTACAATGTCACAAGTAGCCTATCGGTTGCGCAGTATGTCAGAATGGTAATACAATACTGCATGCAGAAGGCTAGCAGACATAAACGTACAGAATATGTACATATCTACATACATAATTGTAATACAGAATTGTATTTTTTAAAATACACTGAAATATCTGAAAACACCAATAATTTTTATATTTTCTCATGTAGTGGAAGTGCTGCAATGTTTTGATAAATATATGTAATTTCAATAGATGGTCAGTATATTCCATTTCTGTAAGGGAGTGTTTTACTTCCCGGATGGTGGATGCATTAATCAATGTGTGTCCGCAAAGGTTAAAGCAAAGCCACTGAGCGCTTTCCTCTGGTCCTCTTAAAGCAAATAGCGTTGAGCTCTCTGCTACCACAGCACAAAGGCCACAGTAATCTAAACTGAATTGCATGCCATAAGGCCCGCAGCGTTAGAAAGACAGCTGCCACAGGATCTGTTGCTCAGATACACAGCTAATGTGCAAAGCAGAATCGTTTCTCAGTTACTCATTTATTTTTAAACCCTGACTTACACTTAGTATTAAGACACTCTGTAGCTCATTCACGTTGTGGGATTCCTAGGGTCATAGAACCCATCTCATGGGTTCATTGGTCACTGTCTGGAGTCAGACCATGAGCTTATGGCGCACAGCTCAATGCTACAGCCACTACTAAACACTATTCATCTCTCACAATGTTAGTGTAGACCACGGCTCTCAAGCTCCGGTCCTGGACGGCTGTGGTTTTTGCAGATTGTTTTGATTACTTTTTGAACACCCTTGGGGAACAAATTGAGTGGGCTCTGGCCAATCAATGACTTAAATTAAGCTCTTATGTGTAGAAACACTGCGGCCATCCAGGACTGGAGATTGATATATCTGGTGTAGCTGGCCAGTCGTTTTGGCTTCCTGACTAAAGCACAACATTCTCACAACACTGCTGCAACATTAATGGAGAAACTGTGAGAATACTACCTGTCAGCCAAACTGGGATTTCAAGTATGCTCTCTCTATTTAATCTGCTTGATTAATAGACCATTATTGCGGAGTATATTGCCTTTAAAACAAGTTGTAGTTTATTACAAATCCCACGGCTCTCTTAAGATATAAACCCAACAAATAAATAAATATAAGCCATTATCCGTTAAGTAAATGCCGCAGGTAGGCAGGCCATGCAAGACGATTTTTTAGACAGAATTAACACTGTTAGGGTTTCCAGCCCTCTAGCACCACACGCATGCACACACGCACGCATGCACGCACGCACACAGCTGAACATCTCCTTTTCTTTCCCAGGTTCAATTACTGCAAAACTGAAGGACAAATATCTAAGGCAAGCGATTTTTGAAACAATTCCCTGACCAGCCATCCTGCACTGGCTTGACACATCCTCAACCAGGGCACCCCCCCAGTCAAGTGGCGCATGCAAATCTGTTACCCAGAAGCCAGCGGGACCCGAGACTGGGATTCACAATCAGTACCACCTCTTAATCCAACAGAGACCACCCAAACAAATATACTGTTTCATGCTGTCAGTTGTAGTTGGTAGGGTTCAGACCAATGCAAAAACTAAATAGCATGGGAAAACAATGAAACTACATGCGTAGGACTATAGTACATGAAGAAAAAAGTATGGCAAATATGAATTGATGATTTGATAACTACCTCTTCAACTGATCCAGAATGCCCGGCTTGTGTTCAACCTCCCAAAATTTTCCCATGTAACCCCCCTGCTGAGGTCACTCCACTGGCTGCCAGCTGCAGCCAGGATCAGGTTCAAAGTTCTGACCCTGGCCTACACTGCAGCCAATAGGACAGGCCCCGCCTACCTGCAGGACTTAATCCAGAACTATGTTCCTGCTCGACCACTTCGCTCTTCGACAGCAGGGTGACTCGCACTTCCCCCCCTCCGTGTCAACGGCTCTCGCTCGTGCCGACTGCGGAGCTTTTCCACCCTCAGTGGTGGAATGAACTTCCCATTCCCCTACGTTCTACTCGAACCCTGCCTGCGTTCCGTCGAGGCCTGAAGACACACCTCTTCAGACTCCACCCTAACTGATGTTCTAACCTAGGACCTCATGGTACTAGCTCCCTGTGTTTTCCTGTCTGTTTGTTATAGTTTATAATAGTATTTAGAATAGAAGTGTAGTATAGCTGAGTTACCCACAGCTTACTGTAAACTAGTCAACGTTCATTACTAGGGATAGCTGCTACATTATGGGAAGGATGTGCTTTGTCTTGTCTGTTCTGTAGTGACTTTGATGACATTTCTGTATGCACTTATTGTACGTCGCTTTGGATAAAAGCGTCTGCTAAATGACTGTAATGTAATGTAATGTTAATTACTATAGCCAAACAGCCGCCCCCACACAAAACAATGACTAGTCACACACTCTGTTGTACTGCGCTTTTTCAAAGGTCTGAAGTTAACAAAACAAACACAGTACAACATGACAAAGTAACAAAGACAATTCAAGGTGACTACACTACAGAAGAAGTGATGGACAACATCAGCTCGTGTGAATCACATGTTCTTTCGTTCAGAAGTAATCACTCTGGGTTAGTTGTTGTTGTTGCCTGTTCTCCATGCATATAACTGAACCAAGCCTACGCATGTTTAATGGTGTCACTGCTGTCACTTCCTGTTGTTGTTCCAGTGAAGTTGCATTCTGGCTGTCTCAGTTCGGTAGGTGTCTTGCTATTCAGTTAGTTCCAAGCTCAGTGTAAAGGCAGAAATAGAGGCTGCAAATTGGACAGTATGACTGTCAGGTCTCAATGTCAACCAAACCCAGCCACAGCCATATTTTTCTCTGGAAACCCGGGGAGGCACAAGTCACAGACAAAGAGAACGTGACTTTAGCGGACATGTCGTGGGGAGGGGCATACGCCGCATGGGTATTTAGGTCAGTCTCAGCCAATGGGAGAGGAAGCACTATTTAAACAAAGAAGCTGGTAGTCGGATAAGCAGTCGTTAAAACGGTCAGCCAAAAACAAAGGAAAAGGACATCCATTGGAGCTACACGGTCGTTGTGGAGCAACCCCGGGGAGCCTGGTGGCATGTAGCATGCCCCACTGACCCATGGACGTGGGGTGCAGGTGGGGTGGGGGGTTACATCACATTTCATGTCGCATTCCACTCAAGAGTTCTGCCACGGAGAGCAGCAGTTCACCATGTTGCGTTCTTCACTTTCTCTGATTGGCTGAAAATGTTCAGACCGAGTAAATTTGATGCCCATCAGATTCTCCGTTAAGAGAGATTTTTTATCATGTATGTATAGAAAGCACTTTTTGCATTATGGAAAGGTCCTGCAGATATTGCGGAGGAGGACAAGCAAACATGCACGCTTTGGACACAGGCTTAGAGCGCCTGCCTTGATTTGAACTTTCCCGGGCCTTTACTGTTAATTACATATTGATCTGACACAGAAAATAATTTTTCATGACCAATAATGTTTAATGTAAATGGATGACGTCACTTGGGCAAATGTCAGTATGAAAAAACAACACTTTCACAAATTGATAAACTAGAATAGTTCTGATCTCAGATGGTAAAAGTACAATCGTATCAAGGGCTTAGTGGACATAAAGCTTTGACAGATTGAGTCTAAATACATTTCCCATTCAAAATATAATCCTTAATCTGTGCTCAAGAGCTATATAATTGTACAATCTTAGGTATCTGTTCACCCTGTGCACATTCACTCCCAAAATGTCTGTACTTCTCTACCCACACTACTTACATGGCTAAATAAATGTTTAAAATAAATAAATAAATAAATAAACAAAAAATATATATCTGTCAAATCACAAAACATCAGCACAAAGAATTGTGCAAGCTGCAAAGGCTACACAAGGATAGTCCATTGGTCAATCCAACACAAGCACCTGTCTGTATATAGAAGCAAGCAATAAATCCACACACACACACACACACACACACACACACACACACACACACACACACACACGCACACGCACACACGCATACACAAAAACATACACACACATTAGCCATGCACAGATAGACACTACTGACTAATGGACAAGCTGATGTAGGCATAATCATGGGAAACCCAAAGCCCAAAAAAGGCACCGCCGCCAAGCGAAATAGCAACAAAACCCAGACAAAGAGTGAACCCGATGTGGAGAGGGGAGTCCGCGCAGTAAAAAACACAACACAGCACGTTGCTTTTGCTTACCCAGTGCCACCCATTGGACTTTGTGTGTGTCAACGTAAAACTGAAATCCCCTCTGCCTCCTGCTCCCTCCTTGCCAAGCTTGTGTTTTCGGTGTGCACGAGAGCGTCCGCGCGCGGTATGGTGGACGACGTCACGTTTATTGTTGTCGTTGCTCAAGCCACCCTGCCTAGCCGCAGTGTGTGTGTGTGTGTGTGTGTGTGTGTGTGCGGGTATGTGCGTTTCTCAATGGTAGAGGGATAATCCTGTAATGTTCCACTTCAATGGTTTACACAGAGCAGGAGGGGAGGGAGATCTGGAGAGAGAGCAGAGAGAGAGTGAGAAAGATGGTGTGTGTGTGTGGGACGGGGGTTGGTAGGGGCAGATAAGGTGGGTGTGTATCCTTTTTTGAATTGCCAAAAAGGAGTATTTCAAAAGGAATGGTAGAGTGAGATCATGTGACAATGTGTTGATTGGCCAGCAGGAATAATGAGGGGCTGGTGGTGTGTGTGTGTGTTTGAGAGTGAGAGAAAGTGAGAGGCAGAAGGAGGGAGGGATGGAGCGAGGGAGGAGGGAGGGAGGATGGGGGTGATGCAGAGAAGAGAGAGACGACCCAGGCTGCCTCGCATGACCTCACACACAGGGGAAAAAAAAAAAAGGCAATCAGTGAAGGAGGGTCGATAAGCCTCGATATGTGACCTGGCAGAGGAGATGTTAAGGAGGGAAAAGAGTGAGAAAGAGAGAGAGGAGGAGAGGATTCTCAGGACAGGAAGGGACAGCACGGGGAGTCCACGGCAATCAGAGTCAGACACCTTAGCACCTATAATATCTATCTTACGTCACTGAAATAAAGCTGTGACATCTAGCTAATATCCTTAAATATTATCCATAAATATATTTCAATATTCATACAGACTATTGTTATATTGACTAAATATTTAAGATTATCCATTTATATCGATACACATATGGGCACTATGAGTTCACATTAAAAAAAAAACACAGAATGATATTGTTCTCTACCAGTTTGATTGAAAGAGCTTTAGCCACTGTGTGTATTACACTATTGTATAATTAATTCATAAAAAATCTCATTATTATCATTGTATTATTGGGTGATGAGAGCTGTGAAAAATCTGTACTGAGCTTGTTTACTAAAATAAATCTTAATGTCTGGCGTGACACTGATGTTGTACGTTGGTCCTTATTTGTAAAGAAAAAAAAAAAGAGCTCATTCTGAATGACTCAGCTGCTTACAGGTGTTAGTGTGATGCGCTCACTCCCGTCCTTTTGTGTCCCGTGTTTTACCTGTTCCCTCTCGTATCGTGTTGTTTGTATTCCTGTTTGTTTTCCTCGTGCTGCAGGCTGGGCGTGGTTTTTCCTTTCGTGTCACTCTGTTCCACTACTCTTTACCCGCCTATCCCTTTCCTCCTTTACGCATACATTCTGCGCACTCTCTGCTCCGTTAATCACTGATGCATACATTCGTACGCGACACTCAATTGACACTTGTTAACTTTTGTATTTAGTCACCCGGTGTTCTTTGTCCTGTGCCAGTTTGTTAAGTCTCTTTGTGGTAACACTCTGGTCTTTGTCTCGTGGATACATTGTATCTAGTCCTGTCTTGCCTGCTTTAAAAGCCTTCGTCTTGTATCAGCGTTAACTCGCTGTTTCCAGTCCTATCCAGCTTTAATTAGCTCTCGCCAGGAACGGCGTAAACATGCTGTTCAATCTGTCCTGCCTCGCTGTACTAACTTTTGTCTGCTCCAAGTCTACCAGCCTGCAGCTGTGCGTGCTTCCTGCCTGTCCTCCAGTTCTGCCACCTACAGCTTGTGTGCATCCTGCTTGTGCTGCTGTTCTGCCAACCTGCTGCTGTGTGTGCATCCAGCCGGTGCTCCAGCTCTGCTAACCTGCAGCTGTTCGTGCCACTCCACTCTGCCCTGTCTCCCGCTCCCCTTCTGCTCAACCAGCCCGGATTCCTGCCACCATCCAGTCCCTGGCCTCTCCCGTTCCCGCTGATCCCCTGCTAATCCATCCCTGGTTGTCTGTCTATTCTGTGTTATCTCCCTATGCTTCAGGAGGAATTCTGGTCGAAGCAATAAATTATTGGAGTTATTGGAACTTCCCGTGTGTTGAGTCGTGCATTTGGGTCCAGTTCATACTCGGAACCTTAACAGTTATTGCATCCCCCAGATTTCTTTGTGCTGTTTTTGTTGTTATTTTTATCTTGATAAGGCAGTCCAGCAAAACAGAAAACCTTTCCTGTGGTATGTTAATGAATGACTCTAATGTTGAGGCTAATGTAGAAAAAAAAGCATGCACGTATATTCCACGGTGAAGTCATTTTTAAAGAAGAAAAAAAAAACGACACCCCATTTTGAGAGGAGCAGCTGAGGCAGACTCTCCGCTGTCCCCTTGGGTTGAACATTTCATGAGGACAAGCGGTGACTCAGCTCTGACAATGACAGACCTGCCGATTTATGAACCAGGGAGGTGGAAGAGCGGCTATGCAACAGGGGATTGTGGAGGAATATTCCACAACAAAAACAAGGAAGGCACTTTTTGTCTTCAATATAGCCTGTGAGGCAGCAGACTCTCACAGGCAAGTGTTGATCAGTGCTTTGAGGGCAAAAAATAATAATAAATGTCGCAACAAGGAGCCAATCTTTACCTGCAAGCTCCAGGCATTCATAACTCCACTACCAAAGCCTGATGCCAGCTACATAGATGGGCTCTGCACTTTTAAAATAAAAAATTATCACATGGCAACAGGCTATATTTAATCTTCTTTGCTTGCCCATGGCAAAATACAGTGAAATATAACATCATACACACTCTAGACCTCATTTATACACACAGAGCATCTTCCATAACTGGAGAAAGTCACTTTTGCTCAAGGGCATGGCAGCAGAATATCAGCTTGGAGCCAAAAAGAAAAAAAAAATCCAGGTCCACTGCTGAACATAGCTCTGGCCTAATAAGACAGGAACAATACCACACGTATTCAGATGATGATAACATATTTTATACTCTACTCATATCTGGAAGCCAATTAAGACAACTGGATGAATGAACAAAGAATACATTGAGAAAATAATAAATAGCCCTTAACATCAAATTTGGCTGAAAGAATGTCCCTGATAAAGCTTCAGTTTATATCAACATGGACTAAAGTCTCAGGGGTTGCTCTTTGCCTCCAACCTTTTCACTTTCTACCTTCAATATAGAGTGTTTTCTATATTGGAGTGCAAAAACTTTCCATGGATTCAAAAGTGTAGGTTCCTTTTCCCTGATTTAATTGCACCAGCTTGCTCTGTTCTGCTCTGTTCCGATTTATGCCATCTGAGTACCCCTTCCCCCATCCGGGCAGAGCTGTCTGCCTGCCTGCCTCCACTCTTCCACTGACTGGGACTGTAGACAGCCACTAGGGTAACAAAAACAACTTTGACCCTGACTTGGCCACCTCAATGTTATTGGGGATTGGGGGGGGGGGGGGGGGTTGTTTGTTCTGCAATGACAGTAGCTAGGATGAATACACCAATAGATGCATCATCTTTTTTAAAACTCGTTGCGGCACAAAGTATAAACACTGGTCTATTAACCTTAACAGAATTCAATGAATGCACCTTAAAACACTGCATAAAGCTTTATCTTCCTTTATAAACCAACAGCTGTGTGAGCTTGGAGGAAACATTCACATGCAAAGGAAAAAAAAAAAAAACACTTTTCAATGGTCCTCAGTAGGAGACTGCATGGTGCTCCAAAAGACCTGTTCATTTTCCAAGAGGCTGAAAATCAACAAATTCCAAAAAGACTCAATTCAGCTCTGGAGAGGACTGCATTTGAGGACATAAAATCAAACAAAAACATGTAAGCTCTCTCATACCTTACTGTAATCATGGTTTCAGCTTGCTAAGCACACGGTTAAGACAAAACAAAATAGCATCGCTGTCTGTAGGAGATGGCAACAAACATGAGCGCCAGATGTTGCTCAGAAGAAGACTAAATAGCGTGTTAGCACGACATCTTTAGCTGTCCATTTATTTGTAATCACTAAATTCAGGTCAAAAGGACAGCACATCAGCAGGGTTGAAATGTATCACGGCATTGTGAGCTTGCGGAATCACGGGGTTGTGGTTTCCTCATGAAATAAACACCTATTACCTCATTGCAGTGCACGGGAAATCTGAGAACGCTAACCTTCATTGATTAGTCTGTATGTAGACGGTATTTACTTCCTGCTGAAGCATTTTACTGCTGCCGTGTCTGACGTAGCGCTCTTCTCCATGCGGATGTTCCTCTCGTTGTCTGGCCCTTATTTACAGGCCATTTAATAACATTGGCAGTTCTCTCCGGTGGCCATGCGCCACCACTAAACCGACCTGACACCACTGCCCAGGGTCCCTGCCCAACCAATTGCCATTCTCCCAATGCTTGTCTAGAGGGACGCTGCCAAAATAAAGGCCAAGAAGGACTTCTGCCTGTTGCTGAGATTGGGAACGTCTCAGTCGGTGCTTTTCGTTTTGTTTTTAGCTTGGAAAATGATCTCGTCCAGGGTCAATCACATGGCTTACATCCCGAATGCCCTCCATTTAAATAGAAGGATCTTCAAGGGTACAACAAGTGAACCTGGTTTGGCCCACTATGTTCAAAACTTTGGGCACGCCTGGAATAAGGGCATTGGGTGAGTGATGTGGTAAAATAGGTATACAGCACGTAAACACAACAGAGACACAAGAATAAAGTGAAGCAATGAATCGGTGGTACCAAGACTAGCTTTCAGAAATGCTTCCTACTAATGTGCAAATGTGTGTCTCTTTCGAATCCAGAAAACTTGACAAAAAAACTTTAAAGTGCCAGAGAAGAGGGCTCTGAAGAAGGTGTGTACGTGTGTGTGTGTGTGTGTGTGTGTGTGTGTGTGTGTGTGTGTGTGTGTGCGTGTATGAACGAGAGCGTGAGGGAGAGAGAGTGTGTGAATGAAGCCGACTGTGTTTACTTAAAGCCTCTGAGTAGAAAATTTAAAAAAAAAGTATCGTCCCTTGGGTTCCTGGTCTTAAGAGAGTTCTATTCATAGCACCGTTGTTTCTCAGTCATTCACATATTGATGAGATTTTGGTAGACACTGCAACAAGAATCCTAGCTCTCTGGCGGCAACACCTTACTGGTGCTGAGAAAAAACTGAGATTACAGTTCATTGGTCTGGTGAAGGAATACAATGGTAGAGAGCGTCAGAAAAAAATACAAATAGAATAACCTTTGGGGGAAAGATGAAAGAATGAAAAAAAACTAATGAATACACATACAATCTTAACCATACAGAGCCTTTCATCCCATTCAGTAACCAAGCCACTTGACTAAAAGAGGAAGAACTCATCCACCACAAATAGACAAAAGAGGAGAAACGTCAGTGTTTAAAATATAACATCCAGGCCAAGTCTTTGGTTAGCTGCACAAAGAGCCCTACACTGGTGTCATCAACCACTGATGTAGAAACACTTCAGGTGTTAGGTTTAGTGTTAGGGTTAGCTGGTCCTAAATTGGTTGTGGGGGTCAGAAAGGACCCAGAAAACACTGCTAAAATGGACAAACACCATCCACCCCTTTCATTTGTCCAAATAAAGACTGACCGTATGCTAGTGCTAAACAGTCTGAACACAAACTTCACCACAGGCCCCTGTTACATACTGTATTATGCACAGTTGTTGAAGTAGATGTGTATCTATTGCTAGGCGAATGAGAACCACAACACCGGAGTAAACCTATTATTGATAAGAAGATTTTAGAAACAGCTTCTAAATTTAATCCCTGCCCCCAAACCCCCTTGGAAAGAGCACTCCCCAGCTCTCCCATCCCCCCCTTCATTGTTTCAGCTTAGAAACAGCCAGCTAATGAGGACACTTACAGCATGAGGCAGATTTTCTGGAGGGCCCCCCCCCCCCCCCCCCCCCCCCACCACACACACACACCTTTCCCATCACCCCCCCTTTACTTCCCCGCCTCCCACCAGCCGTTGCTACGGAGACTCCTGACTGGGGGTGGGGCGGCGGCAGCTAGCACAGACTAAGGGGCCGGTGCATCGGCAGGGGGACAGTTTAAAAAAAAAAGAGAAAAAAGGCAACTGTTGGCCGAACTCAAACATTATTATGCGGTCCAATTCTCATTCACGTAGCATTAGAGGTGCGAGTGCCGTGCTGAACACCGTGTTCTTGTTTAACCGCGGACTGCCTCCCACACCACAGCACTGTAGCCCTGTACACCGTTCCTGGACAGACCAGGTCTGTCTCTCTCTTTTAACAGCGCAGCACCATTCATTATTCAGGGCCTTCTGTCACCCGACCTGTTCACCTGCGCCTGAGCCCGTTCCGGAGTCGGGACAGGGTGCCAGCACGAAGGTACCGCTCCCCGAAAGCCTGGGACATGTCTCTCTGTGCCTCGTGTCGGATCTTTGGCGTGCCAGATCTACACCAAGGCATGGTCGGATGTGACAGCCGTGGAGCGCAGAGCCACACGTGTATATTTCTGTCACATGCCCACCATTCCACGTAAAGTCATTATACACTTTACACCAGGGGTGGGGAACCTCATGCGAAAAGGGTTGGTGCGGGTGCAGGTTTTTGATTTAGCCTAGCACTAAGACACCTGATTCAACTAATTAACTTGTCCTGGTCTTCAATCAAGACCTTGATAAGTAGAATCAGGTGTCTTAGTGCTGGGCTAAAACAAAATCCTGCACCCACACCGGCCCTTTTCAGATAAGGTTCCCCACCCCTACTTTACACCATATCCCAGGCTGTATCAAGTGACATAGGGTACTTATCCTGCTCCCTAATAATGGAGTAGCACAAGGAGACATATCCTGCACCCTGTTAAGTCGCAGAAAGTGGAAATTAAGTGTCATCGTAAAACTTATCGGATGACTTGCTCTGAATTACTCTGTTCTGGCTGAACCTGGCACATTTCCCCTAACCCTATAAACACAGAGCAACGCCCAACTACCTGCTCCAGGTACAAACTCTTTTCTTTCCAATCCAGGCTTTGACTCATTAGTGTGAATAGGTATATGTTTTTTGCTGTCTTTTTCAATAGGGCAGAAATGAGACTACATCGTTTAAAAAAAAATTATTTCCCCAAAGAAGCCCATAATAATCTGTGAACCACTGTTGATCTTCAGCCGTTCCTCAGCCAGAATGCTTATCAACCTTCGTTGCCTTTGGCTGCAAAATCAATGTCCAATTTGATTAGACCAAACAAGCTGGCACCAAATGTGATCGCAAGCTAACTGACAGGGAAAGCAGTTTCCCGGAGAGAAAATGCATCTTCAATTTCGCAGCTATCTCGGCCGGGTTAAGAATAATATCCAAGATGGAGAGCTGTCCACCGGAGGGTGTACCCAATAATGAAAAGCACACATTGGTGGTAGGAATGCTATCAAGGGAGCCTGCTCTCATACAAGTCAAAGAATTGTCACTTCAAGTTCAAGTATAGTTCAAGCAGGCTGCACACAATTTAGCCTCAAAATATTGTATTATTATGCCTGACCTGTCGATCAAGGGGTCCAAATGAGATTTCTGTCGATCCAGAGAACCGTGTTTCATATAAAATTAAAGTACTGGACGAAAACAATCACAGCCATTAAACAGCAAAGGAAGAGATGAATACATACGGCACCTGGTGTGACCAGTCTGAATGCAGTTGGGATGGGAGAGTCGGGGAGTTCCACCTGAGGCAGGCCGGGCAAAGGGTACATTCGTCACACGCCCTCTGGGTACTCTCCTGTCTCCATGAATACTGTGCACAAGATACCCGGAACAACGACCGCACCCCTGTAACCAGGTCAGCGCACTGATTCATTCCTGCGCTCAGGTATGCCAACCCCCCCCCAACCCAACCCTTCCACCCCCTTTCCCGCCTCCACTCTCCTCGCTTCCATAACCACAGAGGATCTGTATCTCCCCACTGGACTTTGACATCCACCTTCAAAGACCATTAATATTTAGCCAGAGGCATGCCTCCAGGACCACTCCTTGGCAAACATTCTAAATGCATCTTGAGGATCCGTGGGCTGAGAGACTGAAGATCAAGGAAACGCTGTAAAGCAGGTGTACCCTCTACAACAGGGGTCCCTAACCTGCTTTTGGAGAGCTGTGTGGCTGAGTATGATTTTTAATTGTTCTACAGCACTTAATTGGTCAATTAAAGCAGATGATTACACAGTTAACTTACCTCACCTACTTTTTCGGTTCTAAATTTCTTGTGCTTGCCCCGATTTGGAGGTTAAGGCAAACAAAAAATAGCAGACCAAGGTTGAAGTGGGACAGCTTGGAGGGAGGCAGTTATTGACATGAGAAGCAAAGAGTACAAGGAATGGTGTGTATCAGTTAGGCCAGCATGTACAAGCATTAGTAATTATATTACATTTAGAATCTAATTCAAAAATTCAAAACAACTTTATTAATCCCACTAGGGGCAATTAGTTACAAGCAGCTTGTACACAGAATGTCAGTCAAAATCTAGGTTAGGTTAATGGAGGAATGGTGGTTTGTTGATTTTTGTTGGGGGGGCGATATGGCTTCGCACTCTTAAAGAGCAGGAATTGAGGACTGAGAGAGACATTAAACACGCCATTTACAGTTGTGACAACACAGGGTCAAGGGGTCAGTCAACATGTCAGTCAAAATGTATATTGTATTTAAATCGTACATGGACATTGTAACGATACTGTATGTAGTTTTGTTTCAAACCCTACACACATTTGCAGAAATATTCTTACAGAAGAATAGAGAATGTGAGAGAATATTCTTACAGAATATTTCTATACTATTCTATAGAGAATAATACAGGTAGATAAATATGCATGTAAAGACACTCATTTGTGTAGGTATCTTACTTGCAGAGCACATTTTTCATGATTGCATTTCGAATGGCTCACACATACTGTATATTCACAGACACTTATACATACACACAAACACACACACACACACACACACACACACACACACACACACACACACACACACACACACAGACACACACTTTCCATTTACAATGTATATGCTAAGGATACACAAATGTTTTAACAACTGTTGTTTTACGTGGCATAAGGGAGATTTGACAGATTTCACAATTGGGTGGAGAGTAACAAATCAGCATGTAAGCGTAATGAATGAAGAAAAAGTTGAGGCTTGTTGTGTTAATTTGCTATAGGTGTGAGGACCCTTTGAGATATGCACTTGCTGACACAAATCCCGAGAGCGAAAATGAGAGCCTGCGATCATCAAACGGCTGCCTCCCCTGGTTCTTGTGTGTGGGCAAGTCCTCTTCCATACACAGAGGGCAGTGCAGGAGCCATTATTTTCATCATTCATATTTCACGGCCTGTTTAAGTCCATTTAATGTGCATTCAAACTCAACCTCCCAGTCCATATGGAGTGTTTCAGTTTTATTTAAAAACACATCTGACGGGCCTGGCAGGTCTTTACACTTTCTGAGCACATCCTGGTTCCTCAAGCTGGCTGCACAGCAGAAACAGACCCTGCACTGCCTTAGTTATTTTATGAATAGTGCCACCGACAGCGCCCACTAACAGCCATTCAGCCACTAACAGGCATTCAAATTGTACCGAGTACTTTGCCACCCTAATGACTCCTAGGACAAACAAGGCATTCTGTTTTATGCATTGATTGCATTTACTTTTTTAATCAATTAAAGGCTTCTCTGTCCCCTCCAAAAGACAGGAAAGGTCAATTTACCCAGTCCACTAATGTTCTGAGGCGGCATTCAATTAATTAATTGAAAAAACCGCATAAAGCATTATGGGAATTTTTCAACAAATTACTTTAAGTTCAGTTAATTTCCTTGAATTGAACTGGAATTGTCCACATCGCTAATCTAAGGTACAGAGGAATGGAAGGAGCTCTGGGTATACATGAAATCCTACCGTATTAGTTAACGAATGAGTTATGAGAAAACACCTGGAACGTTGCCCCAGTGAAGAGATAGTTAAGAGTGTCCTTGTGTATTCCTCAGCAGCAGATTAGGGGCAGAGGATGTGCTCTTCACATATTAGTGCAAGCTGCTTAGCAGGGAGGAAGGCCCTGTGGTCCAGCATTGATATGACAGACCTGAACGGACAGTCTGCTGTGCTGCGGGTGTCAGAGGTGATGGAGAGAGACAGAGGGCTTAGCATTGCTCTGAGTGTAGAGAACAAGGCTCTACTGGGAAATGAAGTAGAAGGTTGTGCAACTGAATAGCCTAAATTAATCTCGCAAGGTTTCTAAATCGTCACATTTTCAGACTGTAAACAGATCTGTGGTAAGTGATATTTCTGCATTTCCCATCAAGGTTCAACTGCACCTTGTTTTATTTATTGAAAACATATTCTAATCAAATCTGAATGGCCAATCAATTAAAAGTAGCAGTTAAACAAAATAACTAATTTACAACTTGCCTACTGTGCAGGCTTAGGGATATTTATTATTTTATTTTATTAATTAGAGAATATTTCTAGTCTAGTTATTTTTCTAATTCAAATAGTTTTCCAATTAAAAGTCCAATTCAATAATAGAATTGCAAAAAAATTAATTGAGCCCTCTTGAACTGAATTTCCCTGTCCAGGGTGTATTCCTGCCTCTCGCCCAATGCATGCTGGGATAGGCTCCAGCACCCCCTGCGACCCTGACCAGGAATAAGCGGGTTAGATAATGGATGGATGGATGGATGGATGGATGAACTGAATTTCAACAATTGTGTACTAGTTTTCATATGGAGGAAGGGTAAAATATTGCGACACCTATAATAAAGAGTTTCCTTTATAACCAGTGCAAGAAATGATAGAAACAAAAAGAGATATTTAACTTTTATTGTTATTGTGGTCCCAGTGTGTAGCTCCAGAACTCTCTGAAGATCTGTGTAGAAATATTTTGGAAAAGTAGATATGGGAGGTTCAACTGGATTGACTAATTGACTTGGCATGTCACTGTGATAAGCCAGCAAGTACAATGTTCACAGTTGACTATACAACCTTAGTGATTAAAAAATAAAACTATATGCGGCTACAATTGTGGAACCATTGATAATTGAAATTTTATACTATTTCCATCCTAGCTTGTGTGTTAAATGTTTATCATCAAATAGTAGTTAGCCACCTCATCTTTACAACATACCATGATAACTGTTAACCGATATGCTCCTTATCCACACTCCAAAGGTCAAACAGCCTTATCACAAAGACCATCCCACTGATAGACATTCTGATTGGTTATCACAAGAATTCTGCAGCAGGTCCAGACAGAATGAAGCACAGCAATCAGCTCACAAAAGGAAAAGGAGTATTTTGAACAAGGAATGTAATTTATTCCAAATACGTTTTTAGAAGTACAATAAAGGTAATGTAACATATCATGGTAAGAATTTATCTGATTGAATCCTATTGTCATGCTACTACACTGCCTGGCCAAAAAAAAAGTCGCTGTTGCACCCGTCATGCATAGTGCCCACTGTACAAGCCTCTGGAGGCAGAGTTGTGATCTGGGGTTGCTTCAATTGGTCAGGTCTAGGCTCAGCCACGTTATGCAGCAATAAAATGAAGTCAGTTGAGTACCTGAATGTACTGAATGACCAGGTTATCCCATCAATGGGCATATTCCAAGACGACAATGCCAAGATTCATCAGGCTCAAATTGTGAAAGAGTGGTTCAGGGAGCATGAGGAATCATTTTCACACATGAATTGGCCACCAGAGTCCTGACCTTAACCCCATTGAAAGTCTTTGGGATGTGCTGGAGAAGACTTTACGGAGTGGTTCAACTCTCCCATCATCAATACAAGATCTTGGCCAAAAATTAATGCAACTCTGGACGGAAATAAATGATGTGACATTGCATAAGGTTGTCGAAACAATGCCATGACAAATTTGCGCCATAATCAAACCTAAAGGCGGTCCAACAAAATATTAGAGTGAGCGACTTTTTTTTTGACCAGGCAGTGTATATCCATGTATTACAGTCAGTAAAAAGAAAGCCATTAAACTCATCAAGTCTATATCACAGACTTGGGCTGTGTCCGCATCAGCACCCTTCCATACTTTTGAGTATGCTTGAGGAGTACACTGGATGAGAAAATTGTTAAGCAGGCAAAAATGTAGTATACTTAAAATCCCTGAATTAAATACTTATTTCTAGGTTTTCGCTGATAATAGTATGGGGGAGATTTTTTTCATACTGCATGGCTCTTACTAAACAACATGCAGTAAACAGTACACAGTATGCTAGTACACATGACGCAGTAGACAGGGCTCTGATTCAGACACAGGATAATGTGGACCAACATTTCAGAACCTCTGCTTCAGGGTCCTATCGAAGAAAGAATGGTGAAACACGTCCATATAAATATGCTGAACTGAACTTTAAAACATCATTCAGATATTTTCCATGTTATCTTGACATCATGGATGTCAAGACAAACATGTCTTGTTTTTTAATGGTGGATAGAGTGTAATGTTCCGCTCCCTTCCTGTTCGTTTTCCGTGTTTTCCTGTTTTCCCTCCGTGTCATGTTGGATCCTTTTGTCCGTGTTTTCCCCGCTGCTGCGGACTAGGCGTTTCCTTCCCTGACTTGTTCGTCTGGTTGTCTTGTTTTACTTCCGCCTTTCACTCCTTCCCCCCTCGTTGCATGCATTTCCTCACCTGGTGTTTTGTAATCACTCCCGTTTGATTTCCACACCTGCGCCTTATTTAGTTTATCATTAGCTTCACTATTTATTCCTTCGGCTGGCTGCCAGTCGGCGCCAGTTCGTTAACTATCCTCACTCGGTGTTAATGCTTGTTGTTTCCTGGTCTTTTACGAAGTTCTACTCGCTTGGTTGTGGGATATTATCCCCTTACAGCATTTAGTTCGCTCGAAACTACGGATTGGTAGTTTACCTCCCCAGTCATTCCTGTATTGCATGCAGCTAACCTGTTTCCCTCTTACCTCCAGCTAACCCGGCTCCCATTCATCCGTGGCAGTGTTCGTTTCCCCGTGTTTGTTGTGTGTGTTGCGGTACCTCCACCTCCAGCTCGTGTAGGATCCGTGGTGGCGTTATAACCTGGCTACCCTCCAGTTGTTCCTGTCCGGCCGAAGCAGCCACCAAGTTCTTCGGTTACGGTTCCGGGAGCTCTGGAGACCAGTCAGCTCCAACCGGACCTACCGCAGCTACGCCACACTACCCAGCTCTGCCGTGCTTCACCAGCTACCTACCTGTCAAACCCTGCACCCCTGTGAGAACCTCCCGGTCCTTCCCGTGCCTACTCCCGCACTAATCCCCCTCTGTTTTGTTTTGCCCAGTACCGGTGTAGTCATCCCGGTCCAGTTCCAGTCCAGCCGTAGTGAGTCGCTCCCCTGCTAGTTCCAGTCCAGTTCCGGTTGGGAACAAGTCCGTTCCTGAACCCGTCTCCAGAGTGGACCTCCCGGTCCAGTTCCAGTCCAGGTGTGAGTCGTGCACCTTCCTGTCCAGTCCAGTTCCGGTTTGGAACAATCCGTTCCAGACCCCGATTCCAGTGTGGACCTCCCGGTCCAGTTCCAGTCCAGTCCAGGTGTGAGTTGCGCACCTTCCTGTCCAGTCCAGTTCCGGTTTGGAACAATCCGTTCCAGACCCTGATTCCAGTGTGGACCTCCCGGTCCAGTTCCAGTCCAGTCCAGTTCCGGCTTGGAACAATCCGTTCCAGACCCCGTTTCCAGTGTGGACCTCCCGGTCCAGTTCCAGTCCAGTTCAGGTGTTACCCACACCTAAGTCCAGTCCAGTTCCGGCTTGGAACCCGTTCCGGATCTTCCAATCCAGCTCCAGCTTGGAGCAGTCCGTTCCGGGCTTCCTGGCATTACCCTGTGTGATACTGTGTGTTGCCGTTCCTGTACAGTGTTGGGACTACCCCAACACTTAATTTAATAAAGCTCCTTTCTGTGAATCTGTCTCCTGGTCGTTGCACTTGGGTTCGTCTCGTATCTGGGTCGTAACATAGAGAGTAATATCAGCACAATTCAAATTCAAATGTCCTGCAGCTTGCTTGATTTGAGGATATTTACAGCAGTTTCTCAAGGGGGTGGATCATAAAACGCTGCCAATGTGGACAGAGAATCACAGATGTGAGAAGTGATTGGTGCGGGATGCTACATGTGTTCCCACTATGACTTTTCGGCCTGATTTATTAAGACCTTTAGGATATGCAAAACCTTTTAGCACACACAAAACTAATAACAGAACCAATGATTGGTGCAAAACAAATACCATGACCAATCATTGGTCATGTTATTGGTTTTGCGTGTGCTAAAAGGTTTTGCACAAGCTAAAGGTCTTAGTAAACCAGGCCCTTTGTGTTAAAAATGTAAGAAATTAAGGTGAAGAGCTCAATCCCCGCAGATATGGAGTTGCAGGCCTTTGATGTCAACACTCACCCATTAGTCAGTGAACTCTCCCAGCTAATGTGGCAAATAGTGCATCATTTGAAACATTGATTGCTATTCGTAAAGAGCTCTATTTTCAGTGAAAACTCTAAAGCAAGCTAAAAACAGTAGCTACTTCTTTAGGATACTAACTACCACCCCTGCTGTAACTTCCCTTAGATAATCTCATTGGACAAGTTGCCTTAGATAATGTTCTATAAGGTTGTGACAATCATGTGCATTTTGGGAAAGAAACCAGGTGATGACATCGGACAGTCTATAGCAGCTGAGACAATGGCCCTTCTCTCAAATTGGCTATTGAGAATACTGATTCAGCTACCTCATGAAAAAAAGGACTCTTCAACTGCATTATATGGAAATGCTAATTTTGTGCAGCTATATTATTTTTTTAAAAGCCTGGCAAGAATTCTTACCTACAGTGATAATGTAGTCAATGTTTAACCACAATTTATATGCTGACCCCATTAATATCATAAATATTTTATCTGGAGTGTTATGTAGATCTATTACAGCTTTACTGACACCAGTTAACAGTTCTCTGATAATTCTAATTACGAAAATATTAACAGGGTTCTGTGAAACAGGATGCTACAACAGCTTTGGAGGGAAAGGTTTTCTCTGGTATTTTGTTAATTTGCCCTCAAGTAAAAACTGTATTATGTCAGCTCCATGTAAATCTGGAAAGAGACACGGTGGAAGGTGATAATGGTTGACTTCAGATGTGATGTAATTGCCTAGTTACAATAATAATTTGTTAGTGCTCAGACAAATTGTACAGCACACTGAGCCAAGGGCCATTTGCAGTCCCAAGGCAAAAACCAGGCCAAAAAAGCCATTTGTTTGAGAGCCTCATATTTTTCACATTTTTTTCTTTCCCGAGCAACTGTTCGATATTGGAGGCTAAAAGGAAATGGAGATCCACAGCACATGGACCACCGTTTCCACAGCGACAGCGTGTGAGTGACAGACACTCCGGGTGAGTGAAACACAGCGTTTCCACAGTGACAGCGTGTGAGTGGGTGAGAGGCGTTCGCACACTCCCTCGGCAAGTGGGCTCTGGCACATACGGAGGGGTGGGTTACACTGATGGTAGCATGTAGGCCTCATTAAACAGACCCCTGTTAAACACAATCCCGTCCGTGATGTGAAGGTAGCACTGCACAACTGGAGGTTTCTCCGCATGACAAATTATTTCTGCATTGAACCCCCTATCTAATCAGGCTTTAGACATTCCTGGCTGTCACTATCTCTTCCTCTGTTGTGTTTTAGTGATCAGATACAGCGTGCACGACGGGTATGTGCGTCTGTCCTGTTTACTTTATTTTCGGCGTAGATACAAATCAGTGGTAATCCCAATGCGTCCAGTCCAAACCACAGAAACAAAACAATTATAGTCAATCTATTTGCAATTTGGCTTACGTGAACGGAAGCTCTTTAGACTTAGATAACATCAAAATATATTTTTAACGTCAAATGGTCTGTGTCCCTACCATTGAAGTAAAAACATTCCAATTTTTTATTTTCTGAAAAGTCATTGAACTATAGTAAAACTATAGTATTGTGACAGCATATACTATACAAATACTATAGTATTACTGTAGTATTTTCATACACACTATAGTCATACTATTGTCCTATAGGGATAAATACTAAATAATTATTATAGGGGGTGAAAATACTGTAGTGATACTATTGTACTATAGTGACAAATACTATAGCATTATTATAGTGGGCGAAAAAACTATAATATTCTTATAGTTTCCTAGAAGATAACAATAGTAATACTATAGTTCATTTGTGTTAGGGATTAAGGGGGTATGGCCAAGCACTGCAGTGTGGCAATGGATGTTCTGTGCCGTAATATAGTGCCGGTAACTCCTGTTGCCAACCGGAAACTGCTGTAGTTAAGCAGCAGAGAGGGGTGGAAGGAATGCCAAGTATCTGGCGTGGTTATAGAGCCTGTGAATGGAATCCCTGCTGACAAACGTCTCCAGCTAACACAAAGCTTCCGGAACATGCGAAAGCCTCTGGAAAGGAAGCCACCGTACGACGAGGCTGGAAGTGAGCCAGTGGCGCTGGGATGGGAGCGAGGGGGGCCGGCTCTCTGGTGTCACCTGGGAGATACCCCTCCCCGTTCTCTGTGCCAGCCACTAGGACCGCTGATGTCATTACTTTAATGAGAGGCTACATTTGTCTCAGCCCAGGGGGGTTGACCCCGCCACACGCTGGAGGCTTAGCTGCCCTGAGCTTGGTCAGTATTGGACACTTATCTCATTAGAGCCTTGGGGCAGAAGAGGATTTGGACTTAAGTGACTGAGCACTCTCCTCCCTCCTCCCCCATGACATCATCTTCAGGGTTTCAGATAGGTGTGTGCATGCAAGCCATAACTAGCCTGAACAATATGCACCTGACTGCATCACAGTGTGGCAAGGACAGACCATGAACTACTGCAATTGTTACGGTCTACAAACCCCCAGGCGCCGAGTAAAGCAGGCTTACCACCACCTAACTATCTAGCTATAACCTAAAAGCTCGACCTATAATTAAAGTTAGAATCTACGACTTAAGATTTGTATCCTAATTTGGTGTATGCGGTGCGGTGTAGGGATATGTAAACCAAAACGAAAGAAAGCGGAAACAAAATGGGCCGTGTCTACCAAGGCAGTCCCCCCTCTGGGAGGAAGATGACCATGTTTTGGATCGACCAGCACTGTCTCCAGGCCTCTTGGCCAGCGCCATTGTTTCTTCTTTCTTTGTTCATGCAGTAGTTTTGGTATCGGTTGAATAAGACGTAAGAAAACAAACAAAAAAAACCAGGTGACAAAAGCAAACAGACAGTATCAAAACAACAAAACCCTGTGAGGAGCTACCCCTCCAAAATCCCCCCAAAACCCATCTGTAGGTCTCCTCTAGATCAAATGACACTTATTATTTTAACCAATATGTGCAATACATCACAAATTAACACAATTGACCCTCAACTCCGTCCATTCTCAACTTAAGTATTGCCGCCTAAAGCTGTAGGCTGTGTCCGAATTAGCACCCTTCCATACTATTAGGTAGGCTTGTTGAGTAGACAGGGTGGAAAAGTCATTAAATAGGCGAAATGAAATGATACACTTACTTCCAGGGTTTCACTGAGTACAATCGGGAGCACACTTTTCAAGAAGTACACAAACATTTTGGTCGCATAAATATGACGTGAAGCTTCGTTTAAAAGAAAAATAAGGTGCAGCTTCGCAGACATTTTCCTTCAAATACAACAAAAACAACACGTGACATGACCGCGCAAGGGTGGGCACAGGGTTGCGAGATCTTGCAAGACTTTCCAGCCAAATGGCGACTCAAAACTATCCCAAAATATATTTTTAACCAAAACCAACGTATTTTAAATAGAAATCATCATATTTTCACTTTTTAAAATAAGTGTGTGTTTTGCACCTCATTTTTACCTGTGACTGCACTTTGAAAGTAGCCCAATTTAGCTGTAAAACCACGAACATGGCAACACCAGTGGGATGTCTTATGACCTGCTTAAGACACTTCCACAGTACGGTTGGAAAATAGTATGGCAGATATTTCTCGCGGACTGCACGTCGCGTGCTACACAGTGCACTTTAATCAGCACACTTCTGCCAGTGCACTGTACGCAGGAGACAGGGCACAGGAGATAGGGCTCTGATTTGGACACAGCTGTAGTTTCCGCCACTTCCTGTCAGATGGTCTTTTAAACTTCCTGGTGAGGGGCTGCCCTGCTGTGTGTTGCTAATGATGCAGTGCATGTCAAATCAAAGAAACAACATAAAAAAAATAAAAATAATATATATATATATATATATATATAAATTAAATATGTGTGTTCGGAGTGACTAGCTGACCCAATACTAACACAATTTACATTAATATCTCAATTAAATAATGTTGCACTGCAAATTTTACATAATCATCCCATAAATCTTCTGGGTGTTGTGGCCTAGTTTGTACATATTTTGAGCGTTTTTTCCGCCCATTGTCAGCAGATGCTGAAACGTCCAAAACATTGCTGTGATCACATCAGCGTTGGCATGTCTGCAAAGAAATCCTACCATTTACAATGTGTTACAAACACACATTAGTGAACGTGATGGATTTTTTCAAGCTCGGATAATTGGTAGACTGGGTGCCAGGAAACCATGCAGATGAAATGGCTTTTTGCTGATGAATATGTGGAGATGTACGACTGGGGAGCCAAAATTGTTGTAAACCTTCATAAAATAGCAGGATAGC